>CAUYNB010068018.1:0-26313 GCA_963574225.1 Lagothrix lagotricha
GGGCAATAGAGCAAGATTCTCGTTCTCTCTCCCTCTTTTTCTTTTTCTTTTTCCCTTTCTTTCATTCTCTTTTTTTTCTTTCTTTCTCTTTTTCTTTTCTTTCTTTTCCTTTCTTTAAATAAAAAAAATAAATTAATAAAAAAAAAAAAAAAGAATTTTAAGTAAAATATAGATGCTCTTCAAAATAAAAGTTTCTAACAAATTCTCTTAAGGGGCTCCAATAAGATTCCGGCTCATGTTGTCCATAAGCATTTCACATTATGTGGGTGGATTATTTCTCTTTCAGCTGCCTAGACCTAAAAGCAAAAAGCAAAAATGATCCAAATGCTAATCGTTCATGAAACTGACCTGCAGATTTTTTTTTTTTTTTACTTTGCTCTACTTTTAAGTTGCTGTGCTAAATGTGTACAGGTGTTTCTTAGAAGGGGTTTTAAGGATACAGGGAGTTGCTGCTTATTTAAGCAATTTTAATGAAGGACTAACCTTTTACATTTAACATTTGTTTCCTTCATTTGCTTTCTGGCAGCAGTTTATACGTTTTTTTCCCCTCCCAACGGACAGGACATAATGAACATACACAAGATTATTTAAATGAATGGTTTTAATGAGTTCTTTGAATAGATCCTCTAAAAAGCCAGCATGAAATTGCTTTCCCAGTTGGGATGCTTTAAAATATTTTTAGAAAATTCATATATGAAGCCTTAAAATTCTAACCACTTTTAAAGGAACAATGATTGAAAGAGAGTTTTTTTTGTTGTAATATGATTTATTCTCATGCATACTGCAGAAGACATTAAAAAACCGAGCAGGATTTTTGAATTATTTTAATAGATTATCATGTTTCATATTAATAAGTAGTTATTTATCAAATATAAAGGCTACAGCTCTTATGCACTACTTTCGTAAATGGAAATCTGGAACTTCATTAACTGGTGAATATTGACCAGACATGACTAAATTCACTTTATATAGTAAACATTGTTGCTGTCCTTTGATCCTTTGAACAGCTATCTATTCAAAGTGTCATAGTCTTGAGGTTAGGTTGAATTGGCCTCATTGTTTTGGCACTGTGATTGTTTCAGAAGTTGGCATACACTTTATTAGTTCTCATCAGAATGTTGTTCAAGACTTATATTCAATATTTTTTTCACTCCCTGGATGTGAATGAGGAAACATGTAGATTCAGAAACTTCTGGAAAATAATATTTTTCCATGAGGAGTAAGTAGAAAGTGAATACACGGAGCAGGGTAGAGCTGTGGGATTTGAAGGGAAGAGGGACCAGAGCCTTGATAAAGCTCTTCTTGACATGTACATTAGCTTCAGGCTTTCCTGTTATGTGAGGAAGTAAACTTATTTGTTACTTAAGCTCCTTTGGAAATAAGAACATAGGTTACAAGAGAGATATAAACTGCCTTTGGCAGATATCATTGCCCTATCGTTTAGAAACATTTATCTAAAATCTCCAGATAGTTCAGACCCTAAAAACTCACATTTGAAAAGTTAAGCCACCTTATTAGATGTAACTAAAAGTTGGATGTTGATTAGCCTTGTAGGTGTTATTGTTATAACATCATGTGTGTTTTGTTTCTGTCAGTCAAGACTTAATATTTGCACAAGCTATTGTACTAGTTTCTGTTAAAAAATAGAAAAAAATCAAATTTTTTATCTGTAAAGGTAAACTGTTTAGCATGATTTATACATACTCTTGAAAACAAAGAAGGTCTAACATAAAAAGAACATCGTGACAAAATGAACCAGGTTCTGGATATTTCCTCATATGTAAAAAAGACTTTGCAACAAATAAGTAAGTTTCCTTCCAGCTTTAATGGGCTATGATTCTATGGCAAATGAAACATCAGGGATTTGAAAGCACAAAGTGGTTGAGAAATCTGGCACATGGAGAGCATCAGGGAATGTGGAATTCTTTTGTCCTCCATAAATCTGTTTACTATTTCTGTATTTTAAATTTTTAAAGGATAGGTTCTGTTCTGTTCTCCGCATGGGTTTTCAGAAAATATTCTGATGATATTTAAATTTTTCATGATCAGACATTATTCAGTAAGTATCTTTTTGCATAGATAAAAGAACATCAATTCAATGTAAGAAACTTTAGAAACTTGGAATCTAAAAGATTCCGAATTGGAAAGACCTCCTCATGATGTGGGTCCTTCCATCATGCCCTCCAAGTCATCATTGAACCTCTTTGGAATTCCTTTGTTGTTGAAGAACTCATTAGCCTCTAATAAACTCATTTCATCTTCATACAATTCTAATGACTGATGCCTTCTTCTATACATTTAGCTAACATATCCCCCTTGAAATTCTAGAAATTTATCTAACATATGCAACTGTAGCTAAATATATTCTTTTGAAAAAAATCTGCAGTGTCCAATCAACAGATTGCCATTCTGTCAGATTTTCTTAAAACATGCATTTATTTATATAGAAGTTTAGTGGGTTATGATTGAACAAGGATTTCACCAGTATAGCCCTCTTAAGAGATTGGCTAAAAGTAGAGTGGAACTGTAAGATGGAGGAAAATCAAAAAAATTAAAAGTAGCCAAAGTGAGGTGGAGAACTAGAATAATCATTGTCATCTTTAGAATAATGTAAATAAAATTTATTTCCACTCCATATTATAGTTAGATGGGCCATGATTGAAACAGTAAAACTATTGAAATGCAAGTTTTACTGATTATAGTCAATCTCCTGGTAAGTTTATGTATGTGGTTATAGGTAGAAAACCCTCTTGGCATAGAATAGATGGGTGTTACTTTGCCATATATTTCTTTACATCAGCTTTCTGATCATGTGGTGCCCAACATCCTAGAGAAAATGTTAAAAGTATTGCTCCAGTACTTCTCCAGAGGAGCCAAGACTACTTTGTGCTGACAAACAGAATCAGTATCTACTTGCATATGGTTTAGCAATGTCATTTATGCCTCCCATGGAATAAGTAGCTCAATAAGATTGCTTTAAACTTGTTTAATATAATTTTAGAAAATTTAGCTTCCCAAAGAGGTTGGGGAGGAGGAGACTACAAATCTCTTGATAGCAATTGGTTTTTCCTTCACCTAGGGAAAGTTTGACTTTTAACAGTGAATCTACCTTCTGCTAAAACTTGCTATAGGGTTTCTGCAAATTTTTATTTTATTTATTTTTAGTGTTTTCTTTACTATGGTGGTAGAATGATTTTTTGTTTGTTTTTTGAGACGGAGTCTCACTGTCGCCAGGCTGGAGTGCAGTGGCACGATGTCGGCTCACTGCAACATCCGCCTCCTGGGTTCAAGCGATTCTCCTGCCTCAGCCTACCGAGTACCCGGGACTAGAGGTGCGCGCCAGCACGCCCAGCTAGTTTTTGCATTTTTAGTAGAGACGGGGTTTCACCATGTGGCCAGGATGGTCTTGATTTCTTGACCTCGTGATCCACCCGCATCGGCCTATCAATGTGTTGGAATTACAGGCGAGAGCCACTGTGCCCGGCCCTAGAATGAGTTTTTTTTTTTTTTCTTTCCCACTACTCTCATTATCAGAATTCTGATAACTATGAAGGATAAGCCAATGGAGGGTGACATTTTGTCATAGAACTAAAAGCAGGAAGGAAAGGAGACATATGCACAGTAATACACACACTAGATGCAATGATTCTCAAACATGGGGTGCCTACAAATCTCCTGAGGATGTTGTCAAAAAGCAAAATCAGGTTCAGCAGATCTTAGATGAGCCTGAAATTCCAACAGGGTTCTAGGTGATGTTGATGTTGCTTGTCTAAGCACTACATTTTGCATAGCAGAGTGCTAAGATATATGCCACTTAGACAATATGGAAGATTTAGTTTGACTCTTGTTTTGCAAATGGTCTGATGATCTATAGTTTACCCTGCCATCAGAACACTATGAGAGCTTTTGCTTTCTTCTATTATCCATGTCATGATTCAAAGGTCCACATTTGTCTCTTTATAGCAGTACAATTAGATGGAGCAAATAAAAACCAATAGCCCTCTTAAGAGATTGGCTAATAGTAGAGTGAAACCATAAGATGGAGGAAAATAAAATATGTAGAGATTGCAAAAGTAGGGTGGGAGAAGGAAAGGAAAGTAAAAAGGGTATGTATATATGTTGGGCAGAGGTTCCTGAGGAGCAACAAAACTTTTGCTGTCTACATAAATATATAAAACAAATATGTATACTAAAACATATAAAGCAAATATATATAAACATAAAAATAAAAACATAAAACAAATGTACATATATGTAAACAATTTTAGCTCATATTTTAAAATTTAGGTACATCTGGTTGGTTATTTGTATTTATAAATTATATAAGCAGAAATTAATTATCAGCAGTGATTTGGTTTTCAAGTAACTAACTTAAAAAATTTTCCCAGATTTCCAAATCAAATTACTAAGTGGAAAATACATTGAGAATACAAATTAAGTTTTCAAAAAAGTGTTAATATTGATAACTATTTACCCTGAATCAAGAATTCAGCCTAAATTTTTGTTTTTATTTTTTCACTTAAAAAAATGTGGACATTTTATGGATGTTTATTTAAAATTACAGCTGTAAGAATATATGGGATTTTATTTAAAAGCCTCAAGTGTCATTGACTCATTAATAAATACAATTTACTTATTTGTACTTTAAAAATACACATGTGCTAATAAACTTTTATTTCATCTATTTTATGTAATAGTTTATAACTTTTAATTTGAGAAAAAAGAGACTTACGACTAAAAAAAATCAAATTTAGAGGCCAGGCATGGTGTCTCACATCCGTAATCCCAGCACTTTGGGAGGCCAGCAACATGGGAGGATGGCTTGAGCCCAGGAGTTTGAGACCACACTGAGCAAGATAGGGAGACTTTGTCTCCATAAATAATAAACGATTAGCCTGGCATGGTGGTGCATGCTTGTGTTCCCAGCTACTTGGGAGGCTGAGGTGGAAGGATTGCTTGAGCCTTGACGGTCAAGGGGACAGTGAGCCATGATTGCACCATTGCACTCCAGCCTGGGCAACAGAAAGAGACCTTGTCTCCACTGTCTCCAAACAAATAAACAAACAAGCAAACACAAATGCAAAAAACAAAAAAACAAAATTTAGAAAATTACTTCTGTATAAGAAGACAACTGAGTATAAGTCTCTAAAAAGGTGACTCTATCATGTTTTCTGCCCATACAGGCTCATTCATGATCACCTATAAATATTTAGTACATGTAGGACTGAATTCCACAGTCATCAAGATATTTTTGTTCTTTAAGTATTTCCTTCTAAAATATAAGTGCATATTGGAGGAAAGTGTCACTCTAGAAAGTAAGGATTGATTCAAAGGACTTGCTAAGAGTCCGGACAATAGAAATCCAGCCCTGAATAATGTTGGAAGCTGAGATCTGGTAGAGAATAGTGACATTGGTAAGTCAGGTCAGAAGGTATATTAGTCATTCCTCAAATGTTACTGACTCTTCAGGTTCTAATCACATATTAGAGCTGCCCCTTATTATTGGGCCCCATGACTAATTTGTTCACTGAATTGTTAGTTAAGTGGCATGCACAGCTTTTGCTTTGCATTACTTAGTTAATTGCTTATGTAGTAGTCTCCCTCTTGCTTTCTCCCTCTGGTGGGCAACTGATGATGTTCAAGGTGGTTATTCCTCTGACACACCATGGTCTCTTAAAGACAATGATGAGCAGGACCTCTAAGCTGACCAGGGGTGAATATATAATATGAAGACAAACAGAAAAACAAACCTTTGGGTTACAAGCACAAACTGAGACTATCCTAAGTGATTTAGGTGGGCAAGCTGTATACCAGAAAGGGCTACTGGAAGAAAGAGGAGACACATTGAGTGGGACCATGATGACTGTCTAAGATAAACTTAAATTACATCAAAATATTGTTCAGTTTGCAACATTGCTGAAATGCATATGGAAGCTAAATTTACATACAAACACAACTAAATTCAAGGTAACCAAAGATTCACATTGCCCAGTTTGTTTACGAAGATGGGCATGTGTGTACTAGGTTGGTAGTTCCAGAGCCACAGGTGGAAGAACAATAAAAGGAAAATCAAGACCAACTTATTCTTAACTGACTTGTCAATGCATTTCAGTAGATAAGTAAGTTTCGCTCCTTGTCAAAAGTCATTTAAAGCCTCCTATTTGTGGTAATGAAATTAAAACTATTTTAAGGTGATAGTATTTATATCAGATATTCACATTTAAGCTTACAGCACTTATATTTCTTTATAAATATATAGCTAGATGGCCCTAATCTTATGTCAAACAGATTTTCAACCTCTTACCTTTTACTGATTGTAACATCCTTCTACATTATGAGAAAACACAATTTGCCTATACATTAAAGCAATGACAATATGATTGATACAATTAAATATTTGAAAGTATTATCAATATAATGATGTTAATCTGAACCAACTGCTGGAATAAAAATTCAAGCCCCAGTTAATTTTATCCATATATTTATAATCAGTATATCTATAGAATCAAATTACAATGTCCCATTCTATGGCTATTCCTACTCTAAACAACTTATGACCGCAGAATCATTTTTTACTTTCCCTCTTTCAATTCCCACATTCACTTAATCCTCAAGTCCTTTCAGATCTTCTCTATCAACATATCCTGTCTCCGACCACCTCTCTCTGCTCTTCCTCCTTTAATTTTAGAACATACCATCTCTTCACCTGGACAGTTTTAATGACCTCCTAACATTGTTTGATGCTTCTATTTTACTGAAGTAGCTAAAATCATCACAAACTTCCTCTACTTTAAAGCCCTCAATGGCTTTCCACTGATTTAAAAATAACATAACAAATTCTTACCATAAATTTCAAGATCCTACATGTTGTCACTCCTGCTTACCTCTCTGACTTCATTCTCATGCCATGAGTACTCTTCTTTGCTCTGCTTCAGCTGTGCTGGCATTATTTCAGTAAGTTTCCTGAATCCATCTCATACCAGCCTTGGTGTCTTTGCCATAACTTATCTCTCTAATTCCTGGATGTGGATTTGTCCTACCTAAAATCTGTGCATTGATGACTCATTTATCATTGGAACCTCTGCTCAAATATCCTTTCTTAGATATACCATGACTGACCATTCCTCATGAGAGAGTCTCTCCTCCTCCATATTTTTTCTCTTCATTTACACTTTCATTTATTGCCTTCATTAACACGTGTTGCTAGTTATCCTAGTTATTCACTTGTTTTATCCTACTATTTACTTGTTTTAGTCCACCTTCCTCTGAATATGTAACTCTATGAGAATGGTCAACATGTCATCTTTGAATCTCCAGCAGCTAGAATGAATGCATGCATGAATGAATGAATAAATAAATAAATAAATAAATAAAGAGGATGAATGAAAGGATTGCTAAATAAAATATAAATAGTCATATATATATTCACTGCTATTTTGGAGCTATGTTGTTTATAAATAACTCAACAAATGTTATTGATGATTTTTGTTTTTTACATTTTCATTTTTTAGAATTTATAAATTGTTTTAATTTAATGATTTTTAATTGACAAAGTTGCACATATTCATGAGATGCATTGCAATGTTTCAATATATATAATGAATAGTGATCAGATCAAGGTAATTAGTATATCTCTAATCTCAGACATTTATCTTTTTTGTGTGTATTAGGAAAATTCAATATCCTCCACCTAGCTACTTGAAACTGCATATTATTGTTAACTATAGTCATCCTACAGTGGTACAGAACACTAGAACGTATTCCTTCTATCTTACAGTGGTTGGCATTTTATTAGGGTACTAAGATGTAAGAAAAAAATTGGTTTATATCCGTTCTGGTACAAAGTTTGGGCATAGAGGCTATTGTAATTTATAACATTTTCTAGAAAGTATTGAATATTCCTGATAAAATGTTTGAAGAATTTAAAATGGAATTTAATGAGATTAAGAATCTCTATTTGGAAAATTAGAATTACCCTCCTGCTATTACTGACATTGGATTATCTCTGTGATAAATTAATAAACTTCAATAAGGAATTCTTTTGTTGTACATTTTTTTATCTCTTCCAAAAACTCTTTGAGTTGCTTTTTCGTATTTTTTCTTTTCTTTTTTTTTTTTGCTTGTGAAGCAAGTCTGAAATAGAAGTGAACATATGCTTGTAATAAATTGCTTTAATAATTTGCAGTTATAGATGTATGAGACACTTTTTCTGCCTCTCCAAATAATTTAGAGTCCCCATAAACAAATCAATCCTGATGTAAATTTTTCTTTAGTGTATCCTATGACAATACAATATTACCCTCCTGTAAGCTGCTCTATGGGCCATTCACTGTTCATATGCACAGTTTTGTGGTTCTGCTTATACAGTGTCTTAGAGTTAGATGAAGTTTCTATCTCTTGCATACTCAGAAGATTAGTCTTCCAGGCACAGCTCAAGATCTGACTATTCCAAAAAGTCTTACATGAATCTTCTAGAAATAGTTTATTATCAACAAAGGCTGTTTAGATAACTTTTGGATATGTGTGGATATTTTTACTTTTTCAGTTTTTACAGTGGATGTCCGGAAGCCAGGGATTCTAAACATAGTATTATCTTGCCCAAGATGCTATTAATAATACCATCTTCATTGAGAAATGGACCAACAAAATATCTCTTCCTCCCTTAAACTTTCATGGCCACCCATTGTCTTTTTTAACTTCCAATCTTCATTCAGGAACATAAGATAATCCATTTATTTTACTAAATTTTCCTTAATTCCAAGAAGTATGCTTAATTTATCCTTAGCTTCTTTACAAGACAAATATTCAATATTTTTAAGTAGATGATTATATGGATTTTAATGTGTTCCATAAGTACATTTACGTTTGTTAACAAATCCAAAAAAAATAAATAAATAAAGTTGAAAGTACACATTTTACACATTTCAGGTAAGTTAAATTAGAATTCCATTCCATGCGAGGGAAGTAGAAAATATATTTTTAAAGCAATAGGCATTAAAAATGATCATCTGGTCAATCTGTAGACAAAGAAATTTCTAGACAGATACACCGTCCTTTTCTAGCCCTGTATTTTTTAGACAGTAAATTTCTCATATCTATTCCTGACAAAATAAGGAAAAGGGACACATATTTGATCAAGGTTATTGTTTTATCTACTGTCACACAGAGCACATTCTATTTGATTTCCTTATATTGCAAATAGAATAACAAGTAACTAAACAAATATATTAGCTGTTCGAAGGCTAATTCAGCTGTCAGATTTGAAGTTACTCTATTTTTACTTTTTAAGAGTAACTTACAATACAAATTCAACACTAAGATCCATTTAAAACTACCCATCGCCCTGAAATTTACCGAACATTCATTCTAAAGTCTCCTAGAAATGTTCTGAAGCTTCAATTTGGTGACATTCTGATGAATCTAGGTGAGGCATGCTTAAATGCTCTCTGTTATAGCTCCTTTTGACGTTAGACAGGTCACTTTCTGTCCAACGGAAGAAAAAAGCTCTAAAAGACAATTAATACAAAATAATTCAGGCATCCTTGTTAATGGCTCTGCTCTCTTCACCCAGAAGTGAGGGTTAACTTTACTCTCTGCAAAAAATTTTCCTAGCTGCAAGTTTGCCAGCAAATCTGTGGTATACAGCCCAGAACCCAGAGAGGGCGGCTGTGCAGTGGCAATTTACATTAACAGTACTTTTCATATTCATGTTATGCTAATTAAACAAGTACAGCAATCTGATGCAACGATGATACTTAAACTGAGCTCTCTAATGGCAATAATGTGTCTCAAAGGGCACAAGTCCATGTCCTGCCAATGAGTTTAATACACGCCTGGACAAGTTAAAGGTCAGGATGGTTATGATGTGCCAATAAGTGCTTCAGAGTAAGAGGCTTGGAATAAGCCCAATTCTAGTCTTTTTAATAAAGTCCTTATAAAAAGCTCCTGACTTGATTTTCATTATCAAATATTTTGCAAATATCCATTATGCTCATGTTTACTTCCATTGAGATAAATGCTATTGATCCAAATTTTCTGACATACAGCTGTGAGCAAGGTACCAAAGTATACAATGATCCCATACTAAGCTTGCCCCTTATAAGGCACATTGTTTTAAAATGTGGGATAATTTGGATAATTAAAATGAATTAAATTAAAAATTTGTCCTTTCAAGAGTGGTGTACAGACAAAAAACTATGGCAGGTCATTCCTTTCCAAGGGCCCTTGCCTTTATGAAAGCATTCAGTAATATCACCAAAGCAAGAGGTTGCAAAAAGGAGGTCAAATCTGATCTTGGTGGGAGACTCAAGTTCTTATTTTTGAAACATTCATATGTCCTTTTTATAAGCACAACTGTTCTAACAAATATTTGACCTTTTTTTCTCTTCTTTTTGTCTTTTTTAATTGTTCTGCTACTTACTCTTTGGGCTTTTAACAGGAAGGATATTGTTATTGGCATTTTCTTTTTGACTTTTTAAAATTGTCCTTCATCATTCACTAAAATAATTCCTCTCCATCAAGTTTTCAGTCCTCCAAGGTTGTGATAGTCTTAGTTAAAAAGCTCAGTGTGTTCACAATGAATATATATTCTGTGGAACAAAATGGAGTTTATTGTTAATAACACCATTTTTTAAACAGTAAGTTTAGCTACAGTGAAATATTCTCAAATTACAGTGCATGTGACGAAAAACTGGCAGGGTAAAAATAAATGAAGTGCTATTATAATTGTGATTTAACATTATTTTTAATTTACTCAATTATGCTTTCCTATTTTCCAAAACGTCAGCTACCATTCATCTCCATTTTCTTAAAGTGATTGTGTTGATCAGTTCCACTAGGTCAGCTTTGTGTTTAATAGAGCTTGTTTGGAATCACAAAGACAGTCACTGTGATTGTATCCTCTGAAATAGAAGATGTTTAACCTCCGAAACTCATTCTCTTCAGTGCAATAATTCGTGGTCAAACTTTCAAAAGCACATAAGGATATTAAAGTCTAACTCCAAAGAATGAACAAGAGGAAAATAAAACCTCCTATGCTGAGGTGTCGGAGTGGTCAGGAGGATTTCTATATTCAAAAGTATATGTAATCATCATAAATGTAGCCTTTAATGAAGTCTGCCAAGATTCCTTCATAATGGTGGCCTATATACTGTTTTCTTTACTTTTTGGTTTCCCATCCAGAATGAAGGAAACATTACATAGCTTTTCCTTCCCCCTGCATTTCTAACATCAGACGCATACTGTAAGTACACGGCTTCTGAGAAGCAATTAGAGTTAATGGGATTAAAAATCTAATCACACAACTGCTCTTGGCTTGTATCTGCAGAACTGCATAGTAAAGCCTTGCATTCCAAATGCACAAAAATGAGTTATTGCACTCATCCATGGAAGGTCTCTGTAGCCCTTATTTTATCTGGCTTTCTCCAGGGGCAGCTTTTCAGGGTTTGATCAGAGAAAATGGCTGAGATTTATTTCTTACAACAGGGCCATTTGCGCTTTCTTGCTTTTAAATTGCTTTTGATATATGTTAAAGATGACAGAGAGAAAAGAAACAGGGGTAGAACCAGGACAAGAATACATTTAAAAATACATTCTCCTGAGTCCATAGTGATGGCAATCACCACAGAGATGCTCTGCTTTCTTCCAGGAATGTTTCTACTTTAAAAAGTTGAGAGAAATAGAGATGCTTCAGCCAAAGCATTTTGGGATGTGGAGTAGTCACTGAAAAAGGCAGAGGGATCTGTGCTAGAGTTTTCCTGGCCTTCGGTGACAAAGAAGAGGTTAGAATAGATGTTCTCTAAAATCCCCTTTGCCACTGAAATTCCATGAATACATAATACTGAATGAAAGGCTGATTATTTATTTATGATGTATATTATTCAAATTGTAAGATACTAGGACAAGATTTTTATTGAAAGAAAAAGATATGACAAGAAACAATTCACCACAGTAAGACCACTTCTTACTCCTGATGTTCTTTAGTCCAGTAAAATAAAAATAAATAATAATAATAATAACAACATTTACTGAGTTATTTCAACTCCCTGGCACCTTTTTTTTTTTTTTTTGGTTTGTTTTTTGTTTGTTTATTTATTTATTTATTTTATTTATTTTTTATTTTATTCCTGGCAGCTTTTTAAGAATTTTCTGTGTGCTATCCTCACAAATTTATGAGGAAGGTATTTTATTTTATTTGCACAGAGAGAAACTAAAGCACAAAATGGTTTTGCAATTCACCCAACTTCACACACTGGAGTGCCAAGGCCAAGGTTGGAATGTGGGTACTAGGGATCCAAACCCCAGCTATATTTACAAGCAAGAATACACCAGTCCATGTTGTTCATATGAGGAAAACTCTCAAATGCCCTAAATGCCCTTCACAAATGCTTAGAAGTCTATAAGCAAAGAAAAATAAAACTGTCCTCAGCCTCTCACTCTATTAGATATACTTGCTCTCCCTCTGCAATTGAGTCATCTGAAACATTGCTGCATAAATATCTAATTTACACTAATTTCCAAGCATTTTGATGGCCATCCCTCACAACTGTTGGGGATGCACCTAGCCACCTCACTCACAGTCAGTGGGTCTTGTCTGTCAGTGCATTCCTGAGAAATGTTTGGGCAGAAAGCTAAAATTCAGCATCATTTTAATTTAAGAAAATCATAGTTAGCAAAGTCTCACATTTCAAGGGCAAATATAAACCACCCTTAGATTCTGAGATCACCAATCACGTTGGATTCTCAAGCTTTTTCCTCTTCATTAGTTTGCAATTATACTCAGCTATCATCAACACTCAGGAAGTAGCTACCAATCACACTGAGAGAAGGATGTAAGATATCACAGGAAGTTCCTGACAAAGTTTCAAAGGAAATCGACTGTATACAACGCAGAATATTTTCACTGTGCAGTTATGTCTTATATAGAGTTAGGTTATAAAGTCAATGGTTAATGTGAAAATCAATGACATAAAAATTAAGCCTGAAGAGACCCTAAATCACTCATATGGGTCTATCTGCATGGTTTGTTTTAAACAAATCTCTCCTGATAGCATATATATGCTTAACGTTTCCTCTGTGTGGGAATAGGCAACAATTTCTTCTGCTGAGCATAGGATGCAACACTTTGCTTGCATTTAGGGACTATAATTGTTTTGAAAAGTTCCATTTACCCATTCCTGGGCAATTGCAGGACTAAATTTATGTGTAAAAAATGTTTATTTGATGTCACATCCAATACATTCATAAACAATAGAGATAATTATTAGTATTAAGCCCTTATGTTAGTCCATTTATTAAATCATAAATGTAAATTAATTTATATTTCCCTGGGAAAAATAGTACAAAACAAAACTATTCAAGTTCTACTAAATAAAATAAATATATAAAATTGGAATAAAATAATTATTTTAAATCTTAAATGCTAATGCCTGAAGAAAATCCTTTTAATCAAAAAAGTAAGAAAATTTAGATATAAATCTTGGAAAGTGGCATTTCCTACATGTTGTTTTTCTTGTACAGTTTAATTTTAATGAAGAATGATTCTTCCAAATCGATCATTTTAAGATGATAAAATATTAACAGATTTTGACTAGTGACTAAGAAAAATCTCCAGATAGAGAGAAAAATCAATAATAAATACAGGCACAACATGGAAACAAAATTCTGTCAGTAACAACTATCTTTGTTGTAATATTATACAGTATTCCAGAACAATGGTTTTAAAGAAGGAATAACATTATATAACATGCTTATAATATAATAAAGCAAAATTTCAAAGTAATTAATGTGGTATGTATGGTTAGTTACTTATTCAATATCCATTCTAACCTTCCTTTTCTTAATAGTTTCAAACTGATTCAAAATTAAATAAATATTTGCTAGACCGCTGTGCAGCTAGGGTTGGTCGTGTGACACATTTCTCTTATTGAGATGTAAGTAAAACTCAACGGGAGGATCTTCCATGGAAGCACTTTTAAAAGGGACAAAATCTTTGGGTACCTGTTCTGCCCTTTGCCTTTCCCCTTCTTCCTGTCTATCACTCTAGTCTCTCAAGGACCAGCCATCTTGAAACCATAAAAGGACATAAGAGAATTGAAGCTATGTGGCAAAGATGGCTAACTGACATGAAGACTATGGGACCAGACAACTAGCAACCCTGGACTTCTTTTATGTGAAGAAAAATAAATGACTAGTTATTTAAACCACTCTCTTTCTCAGGATCTGTTGAGATTGAATGCAATCTACAACAAATACTCACATGCATCTGCATTCACATGCACACACAGACAATACAGGTAGTCCTTGCTTTGAAAAGTCTCACTATGAATAGATTTCAATTACCACAATTTAGTTAAATGACACCAGCTCCCCTAAAATATAGTTAAAATTTTAGTTACCAAAGGATATTAGCAATGAGTTATTTCATTAAACAAAAACTTCACTGCTAGCTATTCAGTCTACAAACAACTGCACACACACACAAAAATGCTGATCACAATCAAAGACCAATCACATCACTTATTTCAAAATCTGTCAGTGATTGGTTGATGCACCCTTGTTACTCCTTTCACACACAAACAGCAAAGCATAGAGTTGTGTTGCCTCCTCTCTCGGAGATAAACCCCTATGACATTTTTCAGAAGATCATGGAAAAAGAAAATTGACCAAGAAAGATGAAAAGATATAATGAAATAAACGAATAGAGATAATGCCGGAAGTAAAATTTCAGTCAAACCTAATGAGATTACTGAAAAAGTAGCTGAGCATGAGAATATCGACATTGCAGTCATTTGAGAGACTCCAGATATGTAGCCAGTGAAACTTAGTGAAGACAAATTTATTGACATAAGTGAGGAAAGTGGTTGTGATGAAAAGGATGAAGATGTTCCAGAGAACTGATGCTAGCCAAAAATAAAACAAAAAACCAAACTAGACAGAAAATCCCCCTTCACATTGAATGAATGCTCAGAGGTATTTCAAAGTGTTCAAAGCACAAAGGATAAAATTCTGGAAGCTGATTCAAACTTAGAAAGCAGAATGATATTTTACAAGGGTATAGAAAAGATGATTATATCGTAAGTTGTATGGATTTTAAAAAGGCAACTATTCAAACTACTATTGATAAATATTTTAATATATAAGTTTATTGAGACATATTTTATCTGCCATATGATGCACTTATTTCAAGTGTATGGGTCAATGCTTCTTGCAGTAAATTATCAAGCTGAACAATCATTGACACTTGGAGTTTTAAGAACATTTCCCTCACCCGCCCTCAATTCTTCATGTATATTTACTGTGAATCCTCTTGCCCCTTGTGCCCACAACCTCTACCCTAAACAACTAACAGTCTTCTTTTTGTCTCCATAGATCTGCCTTTTCTGGACATTTTATGTAAATAAAATTATACAATATGTGGTCTCTTATGTTTGTCTTCTTTTAATTAGCATAATGATTTTGAGATTCATTCATGTCATAGCATGAGTCGGTAATTTATTCTTTCTTATGGCTGAATAGTTTTCCATTGAATAGACATACTGCATTTTGTCTATCCATTTTCTAATTGATAGACATTTAATTTGTTTACCATTTTGGACTGTTATGAAAAATGCTACTAATAATATTTCCATATTTTGATGTTTTACAAGGAAACACTTTATTATTTTTAAGTTCCAGGGTACATGTGCAGGATGTGCAGGTTTGTTACATAGGGAATTCTGTGCCATGGTGGTTTGCTACCCCTATCAACCCATCACCTAAGTATTAAACCCAGCATGCATTAGCTCTTTTTCCTAATGCTCTCCCTCCCCACCCTCCCACAACAGGCCCCAGTGTATGTTGTTCCCCTCCCTGTGTCCATGTGTTCTCATTGTTCAGCTCTCACTTACAAGTGAGAAAATGCAGTGTTTGTGGTTTTTGTTCCTGCATTAGTTTGCTGAGGGTAATGAACTCCAGCTTCATCCATGTCCCTGCAAATGATATAATCTCATTCCTTTACATGACTGCATAGTATTCTACGGTGTATATGTACCACATTTTCTTTATTCAGTCTATCATTGATGGGCATTTGGGTTTATTCCATGTCTTTGCTGTTGTGAATAATGCTGCAATGAATGTAAGCATGCATGTATCTTTATAATAGAATGATTTATAGTCCATTGGGTATATACCCAGTAATTCTTCATGTCTATTTACTGTGAATCGTCTTGTGGTATTTCCAGTTCTCAATCTTTGAGTAATCACCATGCTGTCTTCCACAATGGTTGAACTAATTTACATTCCCACCAACAGTGTAAAAGTGTTCCTATTCCTCCACAACCTCACCAGCATCTGTTGTTTCTTGACATTTTAATAATTGCCATCCTGACTGGAGTGAGATGATATCTTATTGTGGTTTGGGTTTGCATTTCTCTAATGACTGAAACATTTTAATTCTTAATATTTCTAATGTTTTAAATTAGTTTACTAAATAAATGTTTTATTATTTTTAAATTTCCACATATATAGTAGGAGTTTTTAAGATTTTGACAAAAATTGCAAAAGTCATGGAGTATTCATACATTTTCCGTTGATTATTAAGATTGCTTTGTGTGGTTTAGCTTACATGGTCATTTTTGTGGTCCCCCACTACTTACTGCCCATTCACACACACACACACACAGAGTAGGGTTATACAAAAATATATCGGTTCCCTAGAGTAATGGGTTTAATACTTTATTATTTTTATAATTTAAAAAAGTAACAATAAAATATGTAAGGGAAATTTTTATAATTTCTTTATATCTCAACTTAGAAAAATAATTCATAATACTTTTATACATAGCATGATTAAAATCATGTTTTCTCTTTTAAAATGAAGACTGTATAAGGGAGGCAGAGACTGACTGGCTATGCAGTAATTAGAACAGAGGAAGGAAGGAAAGAAGGAAGGAAAATAGATATTAGAGAGACTATAATAAGAATGAAAAAATGGTATTTTAAGGAAGAGGTGGTGCATCAGAGGTAGTAGCCCTGTGTACTGATCCTCAGAGCTATATTGGTTTCAGAGCTGCTGGAACATTTACTTCCTATTCAAAGGCAAGTCCAGACTAACTAAACCAGAGCATGGGAATTTTGATCAGTTGTTGCTGCTTCGTTTAAGCAAATAAAAAAATTTAGACTTATTTATATCCCTGATAATATCCTGGTAATCCATGATATGACTACCTCTTCAAGGGATCTTTGAGATTCATACTAAAATGGAATTGAACTATTTCTCTTGAAGATACATGTATTAGTCCATTGTCATGCTGCTTATAAAGACATACCTGACACCAGATAATTTATAAAGAAAACGAGGTTTAATGGACTCACTGCTCCAAGTTGCTAGGAGGCCTCACAATCATGGCAGAAGGCAGAGGAGGAGGAAAGGGATGACTTACATGGCGGCAGGCAAGAACATGTGCAGAAGAACTTCCCTTTATAAAACCATCAGATCTTGTGAAACTTATTTACTGTCAGGAGTAAAGCATGAAAAAAACCCACCCCTATGATTCAATTACCTTTCACCAGGTCCCTCCTACCACACAAGGGAATTATGGGAGCTACAATTCAAGAGGAGATTTGGGTGGGGACACAGCCAAACCATCTCAACACAATAGTAGTATGCTGGGCTCTACAAGGGGCAGTTACAACTGCACATTTACAGTTTGGAGAGTGTGCAGCACATGCTACATTGCATGATAGGGGAACATTACCATGTATACTAGGGACACCATAACTAGACCTAGAACCAGTAGGATATTGTAAAAAACAAAAAGTTAGTGCCTTTAAAATTATGTTTGGTTTCTTGACATATCTCTGTCTGCAATAATAATTTTGCATTTGAAATGCCTAAGCAATTTTTAAATTGAATTTGATATTGTCCACATCTGCACAGTATAATTGAGACTGCCATGATGAAACAGAAAACTTTCTTCATCTTTTGTTTTACTACAATCTACACTGGCCATGAAGATATTTGAGAATATAAAATTACAGTCCATCTTTATTTCATTTGTTGAAACACTGCTATTGTCTAAAATTCAACCTTATTTGAAATGAGCCTTTTTGAACCAATGTAGTCTGGGAAAAAAAAAACAGAGTAAAGATGAGCAAAAATTGTTCTTTTCCATTTTTAAATAAGTTTAACCATTGAATGTTACCATACTAAGAAATTAAACCTTTGGAAGACTAATAATTTATTATTTCAGGTTTCATGTGGGAATATTAATATTAATTATCACATATAATTAGAATTTGTGGTGATAAAAACCTACTCTCTGGATATGGAGAGGTGTGAAATTTGTATAATTCTAGACATGTTTGTCCTAATTGCAAAATTCCCAGAAGAATGGATTTTCTCAGGTTTCTGCAGGGCGTTTCTTAAATCTATTTCCTTAAGAAGTTAAATACTGGCATATAAAAACATCATCAGTTCAGAGATTACCTAAATTAAAATGTGTTATAATTTGAAATTTGTTCATTTTAAATTCAGTGAACATTTGTTGTTTAAAAGACATTTGGTAAAGAATTTAATAGTATAAAAAGATTAGGGATTGCAAGAAATGGAGACTTTTTAAATGGTTTGGTGGTTTAGCCTTTTTGTATAACAGTGAATTGCAAATTGCAGATTATACTTAGTTATTTTTAAAAAATTAGATTCCCTTAAAAATTAAGCCCCAAACTTAATTTTTCTAACTCAGAAAAAGAAAAATCCAAAACAAAAACCTACAAAGTTTAACTTATCAGATCAGCTCATAAATACTAAATGTATGTTTCAATAAAAATTTTAGAAAACATGATCACCATTTTTGTTTCTGTGGGAAACATGGTATCACAAAGCCACAGTTCCAGGTACAATCGCCCCTTTCTACCCCTTTCTCTACTAACTAGTAGAAAGATTCTAGACAACGTATGTCCTGGAACATTCTGAGGGCGCAGACAGGAAAGGAGTGGAGATGGTTTATTGTTGCTGCAATGCTCAAAGCCTGGGGATTATCACCGTTGTTGCTGGGATGATTCCACTGCAGTAGATTCTTAGTTGCTGCAGCTTCCAAAAGTACAAGTTGGGGTGAGAATCTTTATAAGTAGCAATTAGTAGTTACAATATTAGTGACAAGAAGTGTGGCGCTTACATCTTTTTATTTTTTCATCAATCTTCACAGCAATCTGAGAAGGTAAAAATGTTACCTTCATTTTATAAATAAAAATGATGAATTTTATGATGTGCTGTGTGATTTTGCCAGCATAAGTGGCTGCCAATAGTTCCTCCTATCCTTGTATGAACGTGATCTTCTCCTATCAAGAGGTAGAATTGATTCTTCCTGCCCTCAGTCACTTGCCTTGATCAATGCAATGCATTATGATGTCTAGATGTTTCTGCTTTTCCTCTCTTGGAACTCAGCGGACATGCTGTTGGGAAGCCCAGCCTATCCTGCTGGAGAGAGAAGTCCTCTGGAGAAGTCTTGAAGGATATGACATCCCATGAAGAGAGAGGCAACACGGAGAAGAGTTAGGCAAGCCAGCTGCCAACTGGGACCAATATCCCAAGACCCATGAGAAAGGGCTTCAGGGACCTTCCTGCTCAGCTCATCTACCGGATGAATGTAGCTGTGCAGTGACCCTGGGTGACACACATGCCAGGAAACCTCAAAATTATGAAAAGTGATAAATCATTGTATGAAGCCATAAAATTTGGGGTGGGTTGTTACACAGTAGCAGAAAACTGGTAAGTGTGCATATAGATTTGAAGTTTCCTTTATTGACTCATTTAATTTACACACATCAGTGGGGCAGGTAATGCTATCCTCCTGTTACAGATGAAGCAGCTGAAGCAACAGGGGCTAAGTAGCATATGTGAAGCCACACTGCTGAGTGGTAAAATATAAGTACAAAGAGTGATTATATCCTGCCTCTCATAAGAGATGCAGAGGCTCAAGGAAGTCAAGCAGCAGGCAGAAGGAGAGGATCTCAAGTCTGTGCTCTCCAAAGCATGTGCTCTCCAAATCATGTGCTCGTTAGGAGCAGGAAAAGTGTTTTGGTGTAGTGAAAGCTTAGAATTAATGGGTAAAGATTGCAGAAGATGAGAGTAGAAAGGTAGGTTGGGGCTAGATTGTGAAATGCCCGTATGACATACTTTGATCTCTGGTCCAGTGATTTCTGAACCTTGATCAGTAATGAAATTTTGACTAATCCATGGCAAAATAAAATTTTAAAAATTTATGTGTCATTGCATGACACATACAGATTGCCAACTATTTTATTTTTTTCTATCTTGGGAGGAATCTCTTTTAATTTACAAGAATGTTCTTTCTACATTTTTTTTTTAGACAGTCTCCCTCTGTCACCCAGGTTGGAGGGCAGTGTTGTGGTCTCAGCTCACTCAGCCTCCACCTCTTGGGTTCAAATGATTGTCCTGCCTCAGCCTCCTAAGTAGCTGAGATTACAGGCACCCACCACCACGTCCAGCTAATTTTTGTAGTTTTAGTAGAGACAGGGTTTCTCTATGTTGGCCAGGCTGGTCTCGAACTCCTGATCTCAAGTGATCCACCAGCCTTGGCCTCCCAAAGTCTGGGATTATGGGCATGAACCACTGTGCTCTGCATCTAATGTTTTGTTTGCTTAAAATGCACTTAAGGCCAGGCGTGGTGGTTCACATCTGTAATCCCAGCACTTTGGGAGGCCAAATTGGGCAGATCACCTCAACTCAGAGAGAGAACACATTTATCACCAAAGAAATGGCCCAAACATTCATGAGGGATCCACTCCTGTGTTTCGGACACCTCCCATCAGGCCTTATCTCCAACACTGAGGCTTACAATTCAACATGAGACTTGAGTTGGGACAAATATCCAAACGTTATTAGCTTGATTCTTTTAAATGAAATTATCACATTAATTTCCAGAGAAACCTCTTATCTACAGTGTGGCTCCTAGATTTTTAGATTTTATAAGTAAGTAATAATACATGTAGAGACACACACACATTATTTTGTCAAGCAGTGGAATCAATATAACAACCATAATTCTCTGTTCCTTCCATTATTTTACAAAATAAAGTGTTTTTTTTTTTTTTTTATTTTTGAGGAGTCACACTCTGTTGCCCAGGTTGGTGTGCAGTGGCGCAATCTCGGCTCACTGCAACCTCCGCCTTAAATAAAAGTGCTTAAACGTGTTGGAACCTCCTCTCCCCAGCCCTCTCTCTCTTTCTCTCTCTGTTTCTGCTACTGTTGCATGTGGCATGTTTGTTCCCTCTTTGCCTTCCACCATGACTGGAAGCTTCCTGAGCCTCCCAGAAGCTAACGCTGCCACGCTTCCTGTGCAGCCTTTAGAACCATGAGCCAATTCTACTTCTTTTCTTATAAATTACCAAGTCTAAGTTATTTATTTATAGCAGTGCAAGAATGGCCTGATATACAAGCTTAATTGTGACATTATGAATGCTTAATAAATATTTGGATATTTGTGCTTAAAATTGTGCAGTAAGAGTAACTCGCAATTCTTGGTTACCTTCCATTCTCCACTCCTTTTTTTTTTTTTTTTTTTTTTGAGATGGAGTCTTGCTCTTTTGCCAGGCTGGATGGTAGTGGTGTGATCTCACCTCACTGTAACCTCCACCTCCCGGGTTCAAGTGATTCCCCTACCTCAGCCTCCTGAGTAGCTGGGACTATAGGCACGCATCACGATGCCCAGTTTTTTTGTGTATTTTAGTAGAGACGGGGTTTCACAATGTTGGCCAGGATGATCTGGATCTCCTGACCTCGTGATCCACTCACGTCGGCCTCCCAAAGTGCTGGGATTACAGGCGTGAGCCACAGCTCCCAGCCCACTCCTTTATTTTTTATATCCCTGTTTGTTCATGCCTCTTTGGAGACTGTTGGAACCAAAATGCTTAGATATTTTGTCTCCTTTATTTGGTCCCAAATACTCTTCATGTTTAGCCTCTTCCTTAGCACCTCTTGTTATATGAAGAGTGATACTGAGTGTCTATTCTGTGCTGTGAATGTATATAATAAAAGCTTGTTTAATGATCAAATGATTGAACAACTTCTTAACAAGGAAACTTTGTATTATCTATATATTTGAATAATCAGTGATATCCCTGGCCTTGAAAATGATTGGACTGACCTCACCATAACAACAAGAAGGAATCATATTATTGCTCAAAAAATGCCTCAGAAAATCATTCTAAACTGAACAAACAAAAACAATGAGAACAACAAGCTCTTATTTTAGCTCTCAGTTTTAATTTATGAAATTCAGTGAAGTGCAGTAATTTAGAGAAATTGCTTGTAGTGTAAAACATGCCTTTTCCATCTTCAAATCAGTAGAAAAATATTTTAATACAATTTAAATTTTATTCTACAATAGCTCCCTATAATTATGCTTCTACTAATTACAGCTTTTACAGTTTGGGCTTAATTCTGCCTTCCAACCTATTTTCTACCATTTTTTTTTATCTGCAAGCTGTCAAAAGTAACATCTCTAATTTTTCCTTGTATAAAAGTCAGTAACTACTCCTAAAACCTCACCACAACTAAATACACAAATGGTAAGGCAGATATAATAATGGGAAGCAAATTAGTGGTTGCCTCAGTGACAACACGCACTTGAGATTCTATGAAGATTCTTCAAATAGCAAAACAACCAGGGAGGGCACTGTGGTTGCTGCATAAACAAATACTATACGCAGATATTCTAATCAAGAACATTGCCAAATGCTACCTTTAGCATTTGCTTTGCATTTCTAATTTAAATTATTCAGTGTAGAGTAATATCTGAGAATTTTAAGGGACTGCTAGCCATCACATTTCTAAAACTATGTGTATATAATTAACTACGCTAGTACTGTTTGTACTGATGACATATCCATTCATATCCAAATATTCACTCTGTTGTCTGTTGTTCAGTTTCTACTCATTAAAAGGTAGCATTTTAGAAAAGGTAAGTAAAATTTAAAAAAAGGGAAACAAAGAATATGTTTGAGAATGAGTTGTCTTAATTTTTAAATCACACATTTCAGGTGAAGTAATTTTATAGTTTTAATGTAAATAAATATCTATAGAAATACCATAGCTATAAACACAATATATAACATGTTTTATGTTAAGTTCAAGGAACTTTATGTTAATGCATTGGTTCTGGAAGCAATCTTATACAATCCTTGACTGATGATCTGGTCCTACAATCATGAATATGCTCATCCAATATGTAGCAATATTAAACTAATCACAGTTACTGGTAGATGGTTTGACATGAACACAACTGCATATACATTTAACCAACTGGAAACATGGTTCATAAAAGTAGCATTGGGCAAGGCGGCATCCACGTGGAGAAATAAAAACAAGGCAATGAGTATGTATCTAGAAACAAGTGAGGGAGAAAAGGCAAAATCCCTCAAGGTGAAAATGCTGTAGCCCCACCTTCTGGCTGTAACAAAAAGGACCAAAATGAAGTCAACCTCAAATTATCAACCTTGACTGGTTATTTGCCATGCACAAGGCTCCATCGACTACTATAACACTTCATAAGGTAAACTCCATTATTATTGTTGCATTTTAAGAATTAGGAAATTAAAGCACAGAGAGCTAAGTAAGTTGTTTAAGGACACAGGACCAATGGGGGAAAAAGCTCTCATTTGAACCAAAACAATTTGCTCCAGAGCCCATACTCTTGAATCACTATACTCTGTAAAATAATATTTTTTTTCAAAATTGGAAATATTGCAAAATGATAATTCTTGATGCTAGACCAGTTGCTAATGAACCTACTTGACTCTCATCTGGCTCTCTTAGAGTACATAATTCTGCTTTATTAACAAAGGCTAGGGTGTTTGACATGCCTGTACTGTTACAAGTTATCTTTGGAGAGAAACAAACCAAAACAAAACAAAAACACCCTGATGAGATGTGATTTAAAGGGTGAAGCACTGGTAGGAAAAATAACTCCAAAAGCTATTATTTTATTCTCTAGTAGGAAAATAATCTGTCTTATGTATAATTCGGCAGTCTTATTTTATATATTTTTCTGACCAACTCTACAAAACTGTGCTTTTCAAATGTTCTTGACACCAGCTATCTTGTTTCTATTGGTTCCCTAATTAATTAAATGAATCTTTGATATGTGGCCACTAACCATTTTTATGATTATAAAGGCTTTTTGCAACTTTTTCTTGGAAGATTAGAATATGGAATGCTGAAAATACAGAGGCATCATGATGTAGTAGTAATGTTGTACAGATACTAGAGCTAGACAAAGCCGAGAGCAAATACAGACACAGGTAACTGCTTAACTCCTCTGAACCTTAGTACCATTATCTATAAAATGAGGGTAATAATTCTTAGCCTGCAAAGGTTATTGAAATGATTACAAAATATAAAATTTCTAAGGTACATAAAGTGTGTTTGACATATCTTCTCCAAGGGTCTTAGCTTGTTTCTTCTGATTTTTTCAACCTGAGATAGTCAGATAACTATACAGCATCCTACTACCAAATGATAGGCTTTTAAAAATAGATAATTTTTTTAGAGAGAAGTTTTAGGTTCAAAAAAAAAAAATCAAAAGGAAGAGATTTCCCATAATGTCCTGCCTCCACATGTGTAGCCCTACTCATTATCAACATCCCACACCAGAGGGGATACACCTTTAATAATTGATGAAGCTACTTTAACATATCAGAATCACACAAAGTCCATGGTTTACAATAGGGATCACTTGATGTTGTACATTCTATTGCTTCAGACATGTGTACAGTGACATGAATCCACCATTATATGATCATACAAAATATATTTCACTGTCCTTAAAATTCTCTGTGCTACTCTTACTCCTCCTCTTCTCACTCAGCTCCCAGCAGTTGCTGATCTTTTCACTATCTCCATAGTTTGGCTCTGTTCAGAATGTTACAAAGTTTAAATCAGATTGGCTTCTTTCACTTAATGATATACCTTTATAGTTCCTCCATATCTTCCACAGTTTGAAAGCCTATTTCTTTTATAGTGCTGAGTAATAGTTCATCATCAAGATGTACCAGTTCATCTATTCACTTACTGAAGTTACATATTTACTGCTTCCAAGTTTTGGCAAATATGAATAAAGTTGTTATAAATATCTCTGTCCAGATTGTTGTGTGGACATAGCTTTCAGTGTCTTTGAGTAAATACCAAGGAGCCCAAGTGCTGAATTATATGCTAAGATTATGTTTAGTTTTGCAAGAAACCACCAAACTGCCTTCCAAAGTGGTTGTTCCATTTCACGTTCCCACCAGCAACAAATGGAAGGTCCTATTTTTCACAGTAGAATTTTGAACACCACACTAAAATGTATGTGTGGCAAGGGGCAGATTTGCAAAAGCTAAAAATCACAAAATGAACACAAATGCCAAAACTAAATAATATGGGAAAATATTAAAATAAAAATATTTTGTTATTTCTTTCTGAAAATAAGATTCTGCTTTCAGGCATACAAAGAATACCAAGGAAGTAGAACTGCTGTATTCTGCATTTGAGGGAATACTTGAATGAGTTCATAACAAATAATTTACTTCCCAAGTGCTCCCTAAAGAATTGAGTTCCACCCACTGCGTGTCAAACACTGTTTTAGACTTTGTTGAAAATAAATGGCTTCTTCCCATGGAAAATTAAAAAATGCTACCCATGTATCCCAGGTTAAGAACTCTTGTTGTAAAGATACTATAAAAAATATTGCAGTATTCATTGTTAAAAGTAAAAAATGTTTTAAATGCCACCTTTATTGAAAACATAACAATGTGATATTGCAGTTGATATTTTTACTTTAGAAAATTCACACTTTTATTTATATCCTTGTTTATTGATAGATTCTATTAGGAAAAATTGTGAAAAATTTGAAATAAAACAATGGAAACAAAGCCTCTGTCATACTTTTCAGTGTTATCAGATACAGTGGGGATGCTATGCCTTTCATTATTTTTGAACTATTTCACATCTTTGTGAGTATTAGATAATTGATAGCAATGAAAATGATATTTGCCCATAAAGATCCTAATTGTATTCAATGGAATCTGGTTGTTATCCTTTGGATATTAACCAGTTTTGCATCTATTTGTAAATTAATTTACACACTTTTTATTTGACTATTAACTTTAAATTCTTTTTTGAACTGGTTGTTCAAAAAAGCGTAAAAATAGGATGGTATGTCTTACATGGATTTCCAAATCCATTATAGGACATTTTAACAATTACTTATTCTGGGAATGTGGTTTAGGATCTGTAAAATTTTCAGAGCTCATAAAAAGTTATGAGAGCTATAAAAG
>CAUYNB010068020.1:0-49802 GCA_963574225.1 Lagothrix lagotricha
TCCCACCTTGACCTCCCAAAGCACTGAGACTACAGGCATGAGTGACTGTGCCTGGCCAGGTATATATATATATATATATATATATATATGTATGTATGTTGAAGCCCTGAACCCCATTGTGAAGGTATTTCGAGACTGGGCTTTTAGGAAGTAGTTAAATGAAGTCATAAGCGTTCGGTCTTAATCCAAGAGAAGTGGTGGCCTTAGAAGAAGAAGAAGAGCAGGATCTCTCTCTCCACACAAACGCTGACTAAGGAAAGGTCCTGTGAGAGCGCAGTGAGAAGGTGGCCTTGTGCAAGCCAGGAGAAGAGCCCTCACCGGAAACTATCCTGTCAGAACTTAATCTGGGACTTCCAGTCTCCAGCACTGTGAGAAAAAAGTTTCCTGTTGCTTAGGCCACCCAGGATATGGCATTTTGTTATAGCAGCTGAAGAAGACTAAGACAGAGACCTTAAGCTTTTGCTTTCAGGTCATCTCCTGGGGCCCATGTGTGGCGTAGACAGGACCTAGAAGCTGCTCAGAATCTGGCTGGGGAAAAGCTGGCCAGAGTGGGTGCTGTGAGAGTGATGAGCTGGCTACAGAGTGGACCCTTGAGTCAGGGCCAGGTGAGACTAAGTCAGTAGCCGGAGGGGTCAGCTGCAGAAAGAACCAGACTAGGAGCTCCCCAGACACAGGCTTCAGGAGCCATTGCCAACAGAGCAGGTAGCTCCCAGGTGGACACAGGCATCACCCTGGAGGCCAGAGGAGGTCAAGGACCTCATGCCCAGGGATTCCCGATCTGTCCTGCTCAAAGTGACCTGGTCACACTTGTCCCTTCCTCCACATATCCAAACACCCTCAGAGGGAAAGAAGAAGTGGCAGAAATGACATCACTGAGAGATGGAACATTTTTATCAAAGAGAGTTTTGACATGACCTATAGGAACTAAGTCATCTGGACTAAGTGTTAACAGGTTTAAAAATGAGTTCATTTTCCCCTCTGTAGATGGGGGCTCAAGAGGAAGGCGAGTTTGCTCACAGGCAAATAAGACAGTAATCTCTTTACCCACACAGGCTGTAATTTAGGTTGAATTTGTGAGTTACTACAGAGGAAACTGGGGAGGGCACCTCTTCTCAGGGAGAGGCAGGTTTGGGGCCAGCTACTGCCACATTCTAGAAACTCATTATCTTGGGAGTTTGTATAGATGATACCTGTCCATCCACCCTTTATTCTCTCTCCCTCTTGCTTTAATACAATTTAATGTATTGTGTTTAATACAATAGAGGATTGCATCATAGTCATATACTTTTATCTTCCCATCTGTGTTGAAAACTCCCTTCGAGCAGAGACATAAAAGAGTGCCAAGTACCGAGCTCCGTGTGCGTCAGCTGAGCGGTGATGCTGCCCTGCTTTGCTGGAACTTGAGTGTGTCTGTAGATTTTGCAGCAAGTTTCAAAATCCTAGCTGAGGACTCCAGGGGCGGGTCCCAGCCCTGACATCAGCACTGGGAACTTCAACAAGTCAGTTTCCATTTCAGGACCTCAGTCTCCACATCTGTAAAACAAAAAAGTTGTTTTACAGATAGGTTATTGCCACCACCATTTTAGTGACAAGAAAACTGAGACACAGGGAATAACTTGCCCAAGGAAACAAGGGCAGCAAGTATTAGAGCTGGGTTTCAAACTCAGAGACAGGCTCCAGAGTCCTGCCTGGGCCACCTCACTGTGCTGCCGTCAGGATTGAAACCAGCAGCTGGCAGGTTGGCTTTGGGGAGGAGAGGGTGGTCCATACATTCTGAGTTTAGAAGCCTCTGCAGAGGCACCTACTGCCAGGACACACTGTCACTCCAAGATGCACTTTCCTCTCCCTCTCAAAAGATTGTTTTCTAGCTTGTTCATTTCACAAGCATTTCTTGAATGTCTGCTGTGTGCCAGGCAGCCTTGGGCTTGGACTGGGATCTGAAGTAAGGGCTAGTAAAAGGGGTAGGGTGGAGGGCAAGGTGTGGCGGAGTCTCTGAAGAAGGTCAGTTTCTGAGATTTTCTTTTTATCGCCCTCATTCCAGGAAACCTAATTCTATCATCTCGTAGGATGCTCTAGGACATCGCCATGGGGCTTTTGGCTGAGCCCCAACAGAACCCTGAATGAGCCCGTCTTAGCCTGTGACTTATAATTTTCTGAATCCTTAACTGGCTTATTTAGCTTTTGCCAGAGGTGGTAGACAAGAGGGAGAGATGGGAATAATTGGTCCTATCAATAGGTTTGTCTGTAGTTCATTTTGCTTCCTTGCGGTGAGGAAACATGCATTTCTTCTGAGCACAGTGACTTTTTCATGCAAAGTAGTCACTCCTCAAATGACAGATAGGAGCTGAACTGGAGGCAATGTTCTGTATTGAAGAAACAATAGTGACAGCTGCTCTTCCAAACAAGACCACGGGCACACACGAGGAGCTGGCTCTCACTCCCACAGAGCTTGACGCATTGCAGCAACCAGCCTTGCCAGAGGACATCCACCCCCTGCTCCTCAGACCAAATGGAGACAGGGACGGGGCCTTCAGGAAAGCCCGCAGCTTCCAGGTGCCTGCACAAAGCTTGTGAGCGGCATGGGTGTTTCAGACTGTGTTGAGGTTACTCTGGTCAGGGTGGAGGAAACAGGCCCTTCCCACGTAGGTAAACCCCACCCCCCACCACCACCATCTGGTGGGCCATGCATGTTTGCTGGAACAGCAGCCACTTGTCCTGCAAATGCCGAGGACGAGGACGCACAGGGTGAGGGACAGTCGCAGCTGCCGCCTGTGCCCTACGCTCCAGCGCCAGCACACAGGAGCAGGACTTTGAGGCCCAGCAGGCTAAAAACCAGGGCTGGCTGGCTCAGCCCCAGTGGGTAATGCAGACCTCATTCAGAGCTCCCTGGGGGTGTACCGAGTCCACAGCTGAAGAGAGCTGGCCAAGAAGCCGGGAGCGGTGGCCTCGTCCCAGCCTCAGTCACAATGGCACGTGATCACACGGGTAAGGAGAGGCCCAAGGTCCATACAGAGGCCCTAATGGTTTCCTCAGAGCAGTGTGGCCCAGACAGACCATCGCTGGTGCCTCAGATGGAAAACAATAGGTGGGTTTGGGGGTCTTCAAAGCAAGAGAGGCTTCACCCACTAGGCCCTGCCCAGAGCCACGGGCCATTCCTTTTCCCCAGCTCCTTCCTTGGTCTGGTAAGGGAGGTGGTCTGCTGTCCTCTACAGGTTTCTGGCAGAGCTCCAGTGGGAATGTCAGCCTGGAAGACATGCCTGGACTGTATGACTTCCTAAGCGGGCTGTGGCAGTGGCCAGGAGCCAGCAGCCCTCTCACTCTCTCTGGAAGGCGGCCATTTTGTCTACTGGTGCTGCGTCAGGGGCCACCTGTGCCTGCAGCCTGAGGACGAGGCTCCAGGGACACTGCCTCCGGCCACAGTTGACTCTCCAGAGTGAATCACCTCTGCTTGTCTCTAGGAGAGGCAAAAGTTGTCAATGGTCTGCAAATGCCCTTTTGTTCTAGATTAGAGCTGCAAGCAGAGAGAAGAAGGAAAAGGAAAAGCAAAAAACAAACCCCAAAGACACAAGTACTGAAGCGTGTCAAAGCCAGCGAGTCTCCTTCTCCTTCTCCATTTTTCACATGGTTCCCTATTTTCAATAGCTACTGGGTGCCAGAGAGAAAAGGAACAACTTTAAAAAACAATTAGTGGGACATGTGCTGTTCATTCTTGGCTGGAACTATGCAGCCTCATCTGCCGGCAAACACTCTGCAGTCTTTCATGAAAAATGCTTTAGAACTAATGAGCTATATTTGCATTCCCCGTAGAATGGATTCAGAATTTTTCATCTACGCTGCACCATGAAAAATGGATGTGTTTGGCGCAGAAGTCATTTGAACGTGAAACCCAGCCTCAGTGGAAAGACAACCTTCAGAAAAACTTTCCAAGTAACTTTTCATTCGCACTTGCTTCCACTGGGGAAGGTCAGGCTCGTGTGAAAGATGGAAATTTCCTGCACAAACCTAGATACTGATAAGATTTGTTTTTGTAGATAATCTGCAGCAGTGAAATTTTTCATAATGTCACTGCAAAATAAATTAAAATGTTCATCTTCATATGGCTGGTTCCATTGCATTAAAATAAATGTTGCAAGCTCATTTAATTAGTATAGTTAGGAATGTCTCTTCCCTGCTTCACTGACTCTCCAAATCACAAGTTAATTTGTCAAAATCAGACCATTGTTTTTCCTTCATTCTTCATTACTAGAGACAGCCCCATTTAAATAAATGTTTATGCTACAGAGAGCAGAGCAGTGAACAACCCCAAATATTTTCATAAGCCAGTGCTGGAAAAGTTTAAGACACAAGGAGCGAGGATGCATGTTTTTCTTTCCTTTGTGGTTATTGGGTATGTGACTGGCTGGAAAGGCACACAATCCAGCAGTCTGCTGTAACTGATGACGTTCCGCCCGCCATTGCTCATGTTGGCGGGCTACATCCTCTTGAAAGCAGTTTTCTTCTATGTTTTCAAAGACAAATGATGACAAAAGATAGCATCTCTATCAATTACCCTCCTCAAATCATTCTCTTCAAGAGCCCTTGGTTAATCAATTAGTTGGTGTTAGGAGGGGGTCTGAACCGGGATTGGGGGTAGTCCTGGTGTTCAGTCATTTGCTCACCGTGACTGGCTGCGAGCAGCTGGGTATTCCTGCTGAAAACTCAAAAGATAACCAAACTTCTTTCCCCCGGCTTCCGGACCCTCCCAAACCTCCAAGAAAAGATCAGAACCATGGGGATGCGGTAGCCAGCACTAAAGCAGGGGTTCCTGGCCCTGAAGATGTTGGGGTTAATAATGAAGACCAGGGAGAAGGGGTTCACAGAATTGGCTGAGGACTTGTGTGTGTGGAGGTCTTCAGGAATGCATCCATTAGTAATGGATGAAAGAGCTTATCAGATCATTAGCAGCGCACCATACTAATGAGATGTTGCATTCCCGCTCAGTAGAGACCCCTCCATTGGAAAATGCCACAGTGCCCGGCTCTATATTCAGCCCCAGCCAGCAGAAGTTCAGCTTTCCTCCCTGCAGTTCTGTCCTCTGCCATCATAGGGTGATCCAGCCTCCGTCTTCAAAAAGAAGCTAAAAGATAGGTTAGCCTTTTGTCCTTTTACTATGTAGAGTTTTCTTGCCCTATTACCTGTTTTTTTTTTTTTGTTTCGTTTTGTTTTGTTTATTCCCCCCCGTGCTGTTCTTGCTTTGCATGTCTTTCTTCCTCTGGAGCGAATGGGTGTGGGGAGAGAGACTGTAATTCTTTGGATGTCTTGCAATGTGGTGAGTGAAAAGGCTTTCAAAGTTGCCCTCACTATGACTCTGATGAACTCTGGTGTGTAGAATCAATCTTTCCTCTTTCTTTTTTATCTTTTTAAAATAAATCCTTGGGATAAACTTTACTTAATTACTAAATTATTTGATTACCAGAGGATTTAATGAGTGCATATTCTACAACTGTCCTTGACTTTTGGAGGTCAGAACTCCAGTGAGCTGCCCAGCACATAGGCAGGCAGGGAGCAGCAGCACCCCAGGCTCCCCGCAACAGCCTGGAGTTACTGAAAGCCGTGCTGAGCATGCCACTGGGCATTCATTCATTCACTCATGCATTTGATACGCATTTGATACTGAACTAGACCCTGAATGTGGACAGTCAATCTTCTTTTCTCAAGTCAGAGAAATGGAGCCTTCTAAATAGGCCTGAGCAAGTATGCCCTGTAGCCTAGTGGCCTGACCCCTGAACTCCAGTGCCCTATCTAATGATGGTGCAATTTATTGAAAACACTCATGTCTCTGGTTGGCTGTGGAGCAGTCTTTGTAAATCAAAGGAACTGGAGAGCAAAGCCAGGTACATAAAAGACAAATGAGCTGAGCTAGGGGCAAGGCAAGCATTCGGCCTTGGTGAATCCAAAGGAAATACACAATTGTCACTTGGAGTCTCTTCTCCTTGGGTCACCTCAGTCTCCAGTGTGTATCTCAGGGAGTATGAGAAGGACTGGCATAAGGGTTCCCAACATGAAAGAGCAAACCAGGGAATGGAGGAAAGTTTTCTCAGGGAAAAAACAAAAATCCTGCCCCATAATGTTGGCCTGGTTCTCTGTCCCCAGATCAAAAACCAGGCTAGAATCATGGAGTCAGATACACAGCCCACAGCAAACAGAACAGGCAACTGCAGGCAAACTAGCCAAGCTCTGGGAGGCGGCTGCCACTTGAGAGGGCAGACCTCGCTTCAAATCCCAGACGCCACCAGCTGTGACCTCGGGCAAACAATGGCTTTTGAGAGGCCATTTTCTCTCACATAAAATGGGTGTAAAAATAATTATGTATATATACAAACACACACACGTGTATATATGACATGGTTCTCATGAAAATGAAACGAGATCCTCTGTATAAAAATGACCTGGCATATATTGAGTATTTGACAAACGTTAGTTCTCTTCTGGGGACTTCAGAAGGGATAAGATAGCAAGGGGAGGGCAGGTTGATGGATCAGAATGAGTGTGGAGTAAATATAGTGACCACTGACAAAAATCAGTTTCGTAGTGAAATTGATTTTTAATTAAGTCTGGCTGTTAAACTATACTTGAATGGGACACTGCTCTGAGACTGAGCCACGTATGTCTGTGGTTTATATGGTTACAAAATTTATAGCTTTTGGATCAGGCATGAACTTAGTGATCATCTGGTCAAAACCCATTCATAATTTGCAAAAAGATCAGATGCCTTCCAAGGTCATGCACCAGTTAGCAGCTGCCTCCCACCTGCCTTTAGATGGGTGGAGATCATAGGGCACCTGAGACTAAGGCAGCCCAGGCCCCTAACCACTCGTCACATGGTGAGGTTTTCCAATCATTTACCATCCTTCTCATTCCTCCTTAACCTTCTCCACTCTTACCATGTTCCTTTTAAAATGCAGTGCTCAAAACCAAATAAAATAGCCCAAATGCTTCTGACTCTGGCAAAATAAAGGGGAACAGTGACCTCTTTTGTTCTGGAGAAGTCTACGATTAAAGCAGCCTATTGGCAGCCACCCTATATTGCCGTGACAGTAACCTGAAATCCCCAGGACTCTTTTTCACAGCTGACTGGATGTCAGCCCCCTTCAGCCTGTAGGTGTGTCATTGGTTATTTATCCTGATAACTGAACCTTATGTTTATTGCCATTAAATTCAGTGAGTTTGGGGCTGTCATTTTAGACTGTCAAGACCTTTCTGCATCATAATTCTGTCACCTGGTGGATCAATTTTACTTCCTAGCTCTGCATCAGGCTGTTACTCTGCCAGTCACATACCTCTTCCTCTGGTCCTCAGGGATAACCTGAGTGACTTTGTCACAAGGTTTGCTGAACTCAGGATACTCATTCCTCTGAGTTTCCTGTTCTCACGGGTACCATGGCTCACAACCACACCAGCTCAAATCCCAGTATCTCTTGAGGATTTAAGACCTTGCAAACCTTGAGAGGTCCCCTAGAAGGAGATGGTCACTAACTGTTATTGAACACTTTCATTAGCAGTTTCCCTGTTGGGTATGAGGAAGTCTAGGAAAGAGTCCCTGAGAGAAAAGTATGAAGGTAAAAAAGCTCAAGACAGGAGGAGGTGGTATAAAGTTAGTCTGCTTGACACTTTTTAAAATATTTAACTTTCATTTTAAGTTCAGGGGTAAATGTTCAGATTTGTTATAGGTAAACCTGTGTCATGGGGGTTTGTTGTACCTAGGTAGTTAGCCTGGTTTTACCTGTTAGTTATTTTTTCCTGATCTTCTCCCTCCTCCCACCCTCCACCCTCTGGTAGGCCCCAGTGTGTGTTATTCTCCTCTTTGTGTCCATATGTTCCTGTCTTTTAGCTCCCACTTATAAATGAGAACAAGCAGTATTTGGTTTTCTGTTCCTGCGTTAGTTTGCTAAGGATAATGGTCTCCAACTCCATCCGTGTTCCTGCAAAGGACATGATATCATTTTTTTTATGGCTGCATAGTAATCCATGGTGTTTATGTACCACATTTTCTTTATCTAGTCAACCACTGATGGGCATTTAGGTTGATTCCATGTCTTTGCTGTTGTACTTTGCAATTTTCTAGGCTCTGAAATTAAGCAATATCATGAATGATCAATAAAACATAAGAAAGCATAAGAGAAATTTTTTAAAGATTCCATTTAGCCAGAAGTGAAAATAGGCTTTGCATCTTTGACCTTTAGATTAGTTCAGTCTTTGCCACTTAGAATCTGAAGATTGTGTATCATATATATCTTTATGATAAGATCACACATTTTGCTTTTTATCCTTATCTTGAAAATATGACTGTAAAAGTAATATATATGAGGAGACTCCATTCATGTAAAGTTTAAAACCAGGCAAAACTCACCTAAGGTGTTAGAAGTCGTGGTAGAGGTGTCGGCTGGAGAGGACGGTGGAGGAGCGCTTGGGAGAGCACCAAGGGTTGCCAGAGGGCTAATCACATTGCTGCTTTTGGTGTGGGCAGTGGTTACAGAAGTACACTCACTTTGTGGACATTCATAATTTCATACAAGCATGAATTGTACACTTCTCTAGATGTACATGGTGAACAGGAGCCAACCTACTGTGTTCAGAATGCCTTTTATAGGTCTTTTCTTTTTTTCTTACGGAGGGCAGAGGAACTTATAATTTAATCAATTCACCAGATTTCTGTTTCTGAGAGCCTTCTAGATACAAAGCATTGTACTGGGGCTCTGGAGGTAAAATGAAGATAAAGCAGATATGACCCTTGTTGTAAGACTTATCCATCACTTACAGTCTAGTGATGGATAAACACACATCAAATGTAGCTCCACTCCAGAGGAAAGCGTCCTGGGGTCCTTAGAGGGGTCAGGCAGCTGGTCTCCATGAAAGACTATCTGAAAACATTTATTCAAGAATCACATGTATCTTTACATTTGAATTTCTATTTAGTGAATGACTTGTAATTTCACAACCTCACTCATACAAGGAAGAGTTTCCTAGAGTCTACTTTTCTCTCATTTTGTGGAAAAGTCTATAAGAAATTTATACATAATCAATAAAAGGTATATGATGGTTATTATTACAGATATAAAAGTGACATAATCCTTATCTCATTTTTTTAAAGGTCTAACTTTTTAAAAATATTCTAAACAAAATAAATGCCCAGGGAAGTAATCAACTTTTGAACACACAGATGAAAATTTTAAATAAAAAATCTATCAAACAGTGATTGGCTAAGCAAAATGTGGGACAGCTATACATTGGAATATTATTCAACCACAAAAAAGAATGAAGTACTGATACATGCTACAACATGGTTGGACGTTAGAAACGTTATGCTAAATAAAATTACCCAGCTACAAAAGGCCACATAGTGTATGATTCATTCATATGAAATGTACAGAATAGGCAAATACGTAGAGCTATAAAGTAGATTAGCAGTTGTCAGGGGCTGGTGAGGGAAGCTACGGGAAGTAACTGCTAATGGGTGCGAGGTTTCCTTTTTGGGTGATGAAAATGTTCTGGAATTAGATGGTGATGAGATTGCACAACCTTGTGAATAGATGAAAACCCACTGAATTGCACCTTTAAAATGGTAAATTTTATGGTATGTATATTATATTGCACCAAAACATATATAAGGCAATTTTTGAACATATACATAGAATTTTTTAAATCATAAAATTTTTAAGCTGAGAAATTCTCAATACAAGTTTATGATACATTTCATGAATGAAAACTATAAACACGTACACATAGACACATAAGATGAAAATGGAGAAATGGGTTTCTGCTTTTGTGGTAATTTAAATCGGGAACTAACGCAAACCTTCCACACACAGCTGTGGAATGATCGGGCCATGACCGCTGGTACCTGTTTCTCTACCACGTCCGAATCCATTCTGGAGTAGATTACCCGCTTCGGTGAACATTTTATGAACTCCTGCTTTTCTTAATCTGATTGACAACAAACGTGCTTTTGGTTTACCTCTCTGATAAGCAGCCCTTTCTCTGAGCCCTGCTTACAGAAATTACAGAACAGTTTGTGCAAATCAGCATTTATAGGCAAAGAGAGCTTTCCATGGGAAAGAGAAAAAGATTCAAAGCAGCCAAGCTAAAAGGCTCTGCTTAGGAAATGCAGGTAGGCCCCAGTAATAAATACATTTATTGCTTGGACAGTAAAAAGTACTGGAGAGTTTAAAATAAATTCAGAGTTATTTAAACTTAATTTATGACCAGGAAAATAAACCCTCTCTTCCACCATTAATGTTTTTTATCTGGGCCATCAAATGTCACACGCTACTGATTTTGGATGTAAGGTCACTGGAAACAACATATCAAAGGTGTCAGCACCACAAATCAAGTGAAATTCCCTTAAAAATAAAAACGTCAGGAGTAAAATAATAGGCAATGGTTATTTCATGCTATGAAAGACTTGTCATATATCAAAGGGTTCACCTTTTTCTACTTTTATCATGTATCACTTTGAACACTAAATATACTTCTGCTTAACAGATAAAGTAAAGAAAACAAGCATTGGAATGCCGATGATGATAAGAATGATGACATATAATGAAACTATCTGGAGGTGCACAAACATTAGCAGGCATACCGCTGAATATATCAAAAGCGAAACAGTGGTCCTGCATATATGAAGATCGGCCATCTCGCGTGTCAGTTATTTTAAGAGGGCATCTTAAATGTCACCTAAAATGGTATCTCTGAAATCAGAATACAAATTACATTGGGTTTTGTTTAAGGAAAATAATGAATGTCTAGAACTTGCCAAGCTAACATAGTTCTACACAGAAGTCCAAATTCAGAGGCAAGCCTCTGGTTTTTTATCCCAGAATTGAATAAAACAGAAGCAAGTGCCAATCTTTGGGGAGAAGAGGAAAGATAAGGGAGACCTGGAGCAGTGGGTTCTTTATGATCCTGATGTCATGCAACTGACAGGCGGTGGCATTTGCCGTAATGCCTTGTTGCTAAATGCATTAACTCCTGGCAGAGCAAATTCACTCAGGATTAGGCTTTATGCAAAAGCATCTGACTAAAAGGGTTACAAAGCCTTGGGTTAAAAAAAATGATGACTTTGTTTCATCCTTGTGACATATCTTACTATGATTTTCTAGGACATTAAAGGTAAAATCTTACTTCCTGATTCAAGGACTCATAATCCAGATGAAATGGCTCCAGGGGAGGATAAAGGAGTATAGGGCCATTCACGTAGACGTGTAAATTTCGCCCAAGATGGTACTGAGCAGTTAGAGAAAAGCCATAATACTTTAAGCCTCCCAAAGTCCTTTTATCATTGGAGGTAGGGGTGGGTGGGCAGGGAGGCTGCTTCCCAATTGGCAGGTCGTACCAGGCAGGTGGAAGATGGGCCAGCATCATCATTTTAAGCTTCCTCCAGGGCCCTAGCCCTGGTGCGCTTCCTTCCAGAAGGGTGAAGGAGGGATGATTGTATCATGAAGTATTCTTCTTGGCTGTGGTGGCTGCAGGATTTCAATCATTAAATTGTACACAAAAGACTTGAAAATCTAACTCTCTTCATTCGAGAGAGGAGGAAACTGAGGCCCAAATCCAGGAGGGAAGAAGGAAGCCTCTGCTGTGGCCCCTAACTCTGGCCAGGCCACTTGAGAGAAGGTCACACACACCCCCATGGGTGTGTGAAGCAGCAGTTCTAACTGGAAGGCAGCTCCCAGAAATAATTTCCAACCTGCCCTTGACTTGGCACATGTGTGACTCCTAGGAAGTCCCTGAATTCTCTGCACTTCAGTTTCCCCAAGAAGCTGGTTGATCTCTGTACCCATCAACGTTTCAGAATACCTCTATAAGGCTTGAGTATCTTAGAAGAAGACTCCATAAGAATAGCCCTATATAAGCTAGTGGTTAAGAAAGCAGACTAAGTTCAAGCCCAACTCTGCCATAGACTCACCACAAGACCGTGCTCGAGGCGCTATGCCTTTCTAAATCCTGGTTTCCGTCTCTACATGGCGGAAATAGTAGTCATAAATCTTGTCTGACTTGGTGTTGTGGGGATGCAACGGAAAGCTCTCAGCACAGTGACAGGAATAGGAATGGGGGGGCACAAAGTGTGAATTTATAAAACAGAGACCCCCAAAGTCCCTCAAAGCAGAGCCTGGAGGCCTCAGGGGCCCCGCCCACTGCGGTCCTGCCACCGAGAGCCTCAGCCTTCACCTGCAGACAGCAGACCTGCATTCACCAGGAGTGTGGAGTTCAAAGGCATGATCTGGGGAATGCAGACCCCATAACAGTGAAGGCCTTTTCTACCCTAGTCTGTTGTTTGTTAGCCATCCGCCCAAATGATGGATGCCTCCTCTGGTCAAGAAGGGACTGCATTCAGGCTCACATTGTGAGAGACAAGAGCCTCGATGCCAGCCAACACTCTATTTATTTGTGGATTTGGCTTATTAGAGACAAATGATGCTGAGGCAGTTCTATGGTCATCAGATGAATTATTTATACACCCGATTAAATTGTTTTATTGGAGGACTCAACCCTGGTTAACTCTTGCGTTTCCAGCTTGGTGTGGAGACATTCCACTGAGCACTTTCTACATTTTACTTTGGAGTCTCACCTTGAAAATCCATGGCCATTAGGACTACACAGCAAGATATCCATACTTAAGACTTCATACAGGAAAAGAAAATCAAAACCAAACTTAGTTTTGAGAAAAACCATCAGTTTCTACAAAATGCGTGTTGAAGAACCTGTGTTTTTGGACCAGTTAGACCTTTCAAAATCTAGAGTGAGAGATATTTAAAATCAAATGTAATGATACAAAATGTTTATTCATCTTCCCTTAGTTTAAGGGGAGCTTGCTCTTCCTTTAGGCATGCAATTTCACTCAAAAGTAATTGCTAAGCCTGCCTTATCCTATTACTTGTAAATTCAATATAATTAGAGACTTACTCAGTTCATTACTAGCTTGAATTCTTGCCCAGCTTTTTCTCACTCTGTTGCCTTTTCAAAACACTTTATTAAAAACTTGTTTTAGTGTCACATTCTTTAAAGGAAAATAACTTCCAAGTATATTTGATAGGAATTGCTCAAAATATAAGACAGTGCCAGAAACTAATAAACTCAAATCACAGAACTTACATGGGAAGGTCTCATACACTGTTGCAAAGCAGCCTGGGTGGGTTCCACCTGCAAATTGACATTCACATGTTCTAATAGAGTTTTAGTGGAGAAACTCTCACCAGGTCCTGCAGTTGAAAAACTGGGTTCTTCTATCGACTGTAATGCAAGTTAGCCCCTAAATATCTTCTCTGAAGAACTCCAAACGCTTTGCCATTGTCAGCCTTCTGAGCTGACAGTCATTACTCCTATCCTGTGAAGTGAGAAGCGTGGATGGGCAATGGTTTTCAGGTCAGCCCCTTGAGATGAGGAGTTTTGACCTTGTGGCCACATTAGTCATGGGGAGAGGAAGAACACCCTGGTAAGAGGCCTGAGGATGAGTCCAAGTTGAAACCTGACACCCAGAAATGGGTCATCAGACTTCATTGCTTGTGTATTAAATGGCCCCCAAGACTGAGAGCTTGAGCAAATGAGCCTATGGGTACATGTGATACACAGCATCTGTGGTTTTCCAAGGCTAGCTCCTCAGAGAGCATGGAAGCAAAGCAGGCAGGCCCTCCTGGAACCAAGAGCAGGGAGCAGGAATCTGGTCTTTTGAAGGAGAGACATTCATGACGTTGATGGAAAAGAGAGAGCCTCTCCAGGTAGCCTTGTTACCTGTGAGCTGAGTTCTTGCCAGATGGAAAAGCACAGCTGACATCACAGTCCTGACAGGGCCATTCCTGGGGACTCATTTCTTAAATCTGCTGTCATTTCAAATGGAACATTCTGAAGGGAGTGCTTCAAATAGCTTATTTTTAAAACTACCCATATGGATCAAAGCATAAAGATTTGCCTCCTAGAATCTAGAAAGTGTTTTTCTGATTGATGTTACACAATGCCTGGTCCACGGCACATGGATTTGAGGATGTCAGTACATCTGCTTCCCACCTCCATGGCATTTAGCACTGAGACATCTCTCCCTAGTGATGCTCCAGTCACTAGGGAGAGAAACTGAGGCTGAGATATGTGGCTGCCACTGTCATAATTTCAAGTTAAATTTAGAAATTTGAGTCACACGGACTAGTTTTCCCTTCTAAGATCCAGGGCTTTTACTTGGCTAGAAAGGTAGGGGTCCCTCAAGAAGAAATAAGCATTCCCTCATTCTTCTTATGAACTCCATCAGTGGAAGGTACTAGACCCAGTGCCCAGTGAAATATTCTGACCAGAACAGTGTACTTTATTTTCTATAATAAATGTAAATTCTAACATCATATTCAATTTCAGAGATCTCTAACCTCATGAGTATTCAAATAACCAAAAGTAGGTCTAATTGATAGTTATTCTATAGGAACAGAAGCATTCGGTACAAATAAGAAGAGTTGAAAACTTGAGTGTATTTCCACTTCTGCAAACCTTTTGGCTTAATTTGCAAAATTAGTGGAAGAAATGGCCAAATTGTTTAAAAACAACAACTCAGTTCAACTTAGTTTTTAAAAAATTAATTTCATTTACATTAGCACCAAAAAATTTTGAAATATTTAGTTATAACTCTAACCAAGTATGTGCAAGATCTACACGTGAGGAACTACAAAACTCTGATGAAAAATACCAAAGAAGATCTAAATAAATGGAGAGGTATTCTATGTTCATGGGTAAGATGACTCAGCATTCTTAAGATTTAAGTTCTTCCCAGCTTCATCTTTAGATTAAACTCAATTCCAATAAAACCTTCAGCAAATTACTTCATGGATATTGAGAAGATGATTCTAAACTTTAGATGAAGGAGCAAAAGATTCAGAATCACCAATACAGTATTAAAATTCATAATTCTGGCAATTATAAATAAAACTGCTATACACATCCATGTACAGGTTTATTCATAATTGAATAAACCAAACAAAGCTAAACATAGACTAAACTTGAATTGTTTGTTTACTTATTGTTGAGCTTTAAGTATTCTTTGTATATATTTTGGATATAAGCCCTTTGTCAGGTGTGTATTTTGTAAAGATCATCTCCCAGTCTGTGGCCTGTCTTTTCATTCTCTATACAATGTCTCTCAAAAGGCAGAACTTTAAATTTTTGATGAAGTGCAGCTCATCAACTTTTTATTTCATGGATCATGCTTTTAGTATTATATCTAAAAACTCATTGCCAAACCTAAGGTCACCTAGACTTTTTTCTCCTATGTTATCTCTAGGACTTATTAGATGTATTTACGAATACACAGAAGATGAACACTCCCTGATTTCAGGACTTACTAAAAAGCTACAATAATCAAGACAGTGTGGTATTGATGAAAGAACAGACAAGTAAATAAAAAGAACAGAATAGAAAGCCCAGAAATAAACCCATACATACATAGTCAGTTGCTCCTTTTAACAAAGGAGCAAAGGCAATACGAGGGAGCCAAGGCAGTCTTTACAACAAATGATGCGGGAACAACTGGACATCCACATGCAGAAAAAATGAGTCCAGGCACTAACTTACACCCTTTGCAAAAATTAACTCATAAACCTAAATGGATTATAGACCTAGATGTAAAATGAAAAACTATAACATTTCTAGAAGATAACGTAGAAGAAAAAATCTAGGTGACTTTAGATTTGGCAATGAGTTTTAGATACAATACTAAAAGCATGATCCATGAAAGAAAAACTTGATGAGCTAGGCTTCATCAAAAATTTAAAAGTTCTGGTCTTTGAAAGACATTGTAAAAAGAATGAAAAGACAAGCCACAGGGAGAAAATCTTTACAAAACACACATCAAATAAAAGGCTTACATCCAGAACATATACAAAGAATACTTAAAGCTCAACAATAAGAAAACAGACACTTCAATTAAAAAGTGGGCAAAAGATCTCAACAGACACCTCACCAAAGAAGACACACAAGTGTCAAGCAAGTATACGAAGAGATGCTCGCGCTCATGTCATTGATTCAAACAACGAGATACATTACACACCTGCTGGAAACCAAACACTGGCAACAGCAAATGCTGGTGAGGATGTGGAGCAATGAGCATTCCTATTCACTGCTGGGGGCAATGAAAAATGGTGCAGCCACTTAGGAGAGTTTGGCAATGTTTTTACAAAGCTAAATGTAGACTTAACTATATGATTCAGCAATGGCACCTCTTGGCATTTACTCATGTGGGTTGAAAACGTATATCTACTCAAAAACCTGCACATGAGGAACAGAAGACCAAATATCGTACGTTCTCACTTATAAGTGGGAGCTGAAAGATGAGAGAACACAGCGACACATGGCAGGGGGAACAACACACACTGAGGCCTGTTGGAGGGCGGGGGGTGGGAGGTGGGAGAACATCAGGAAGAAGAGCTAATGCGTTCTGGGCTTACTACCTAGGTGATGAGATGATCTGTGCAGCAAACCATCATGGCACACGTTTACCTATGTAATAAGCCTGTACATCCTGTACATGCACCTCTGAACTTAAAAGTTGAAAATTAAAAAAAAACAACAACACACATGGCTGTTTACAGCGGGTTTATTCATAATTGCTAGAAATTAGAAGCAACTAAGATGTCCTTCAGTAGGTAAATGAATAAACTGTGGTATATCCAGATAATGGAATATTACTTAGCAATTAAAAGAAATAAGCTATCAAGCCATGAAAAGACATGAAGAAACCTTAAATTTATATGGCTAAATGAAAGAAGCCAGTCCAGAAAAGCTGCCCACTATGTAATTTAATTATATAACATTCTGGAAAAGGCAAAAGTATAGCGATAACAAAGATCAGTGGTTGCCAGGGGTTTGAGAGGCAGGGAAGGGGTGGATAGGTGGAGTACAGGAGATAGATATTGAAGACAGTGAAACTGTTGTGTATAGCACCGTAATGGTGCATACATGGCATTATGCATTTGTCAGAACTCAGAGAATATGCAAAACCAAGAGTGACTGATGCAATGATATATCAATATTGGTTTATCGCTTATAACAAAATACCACACGAGTGCAAGATATTAGTAACAGGATAAACTGTGTGCAAGGGGAGATAGGGTATGAAGGTATTCTATGCTTTATTGTCAATTTTTCCGTAAACCTAAAACTGCTCTTAAAAATGGCATTTTTAAAAAAATTGACTTGGTGAAGGTGTGTTCGATCAGATGATTTCAATTACTCAAAGCAATTCACTTTGCCTTGTTCTACAGATATTGGTCAGTGGCAAGTTTTCCATGAGAAGTGATTTATTGGTCTTCCATTGGGTCTGAACAATGCACACAGGATAGTTTTAAATAGTAGACAATCAATACTACGATGCCTAATCTACGGATGAAAAAATTGAGTTTACAAAGAAAGATAAGACATAAAGCAGTGGCTAGAGTTCAGGCCTCCTGATCACTGGAACTACAATACTTAATTGATTCGATGGTTCTGACAGGCATGATGGGACAGTCATTTCAGAAATATGAACAGAGATATGGCTCCATATTAAAAGAGAACTGTAGCTGCCAGTTCTGCCACTTGGGCATCATGCTGTCTCTAGAAGCACAGGAAAGGCTGATGCATTCATCATGTGTGCCACTGCCTTAGTCACACCCAGTCCCACCAACGACTCAGTCACAGGTAAAGAACCTTACCTTGAGGAAGGTGCATACCTGGTATGAAAAGCCTCTAGTCCTTTGGGGCTATCACTCTTTTGATGAATCAAAACACTATTGGATTTATTCAAATCATAGCAGCACCTACAAAGTAAAAGTACAATTTCTCTCTCTTTCTATCTAGAGAGAGAGCAAGAGATGTGAATATGGTACCATGAAAGAGAGACAGGGAGGAAGGATGCACGTTTTCTAAACCAGAGCTGCCGATTTGAAATCTTCTCTTTTATCAGCCAGGATGGGTCAGCTTGTGCTGCAACAATAAATAAAAATTTCAGGAGTGAAAAATAGTAAAGGTTTGCTTCCCCCTCACTTTACATGGTATTCTCATGGGAGAGGAGGATTCCACTCCATTTTATTCCAGCACGATAGAGTCCCACCGTCTGTCGCCAGTCGCCAGAGCAGGGAAATAGAAGGTGTGAATCTGCGTCTGCTCTCAAAGACTTCCACACGGAGGTGACCCTCATCGTCACTGCTCACATGCCATTGGCCAAAGTGAGTCTCATGGCATGTCTGACTTCAAGGGGATGGAGAAGCAAAATCCCACTATGTGCCTGGGAGAAGGGGCAGGGAGGGACCCGTGAGTGGCAATCATGACTATTCGTTATACACTTTTATTAAAACTCTCTTTTACTGTTACACAGAATGGATTTTGTTGGGGGAGAAAGTAGAGGAAGAAGGGCAAATACAGTGAAATTGAATTGATGCTCTATTTCCTTGGGCACAGCTGAAATAGGGGCTAGGCCAAAGCTTGCCTTGGTTTAGAAAATTACATCTTATGGATAGTGCAAATTAGTATTCAAAATGTAACTTAGTGAAAGTTCCAGATACGACTTGTGAGTTCTTTAGAAAAATGGTCAGTGTCCATTGGCCAAACTGAACCTCGTGCTAACAGAGTACAGTTGAACCCCTTGTGAATTAGCTCATTCCACAGTATTCCACAGCCAAAATCACACGTTAATTGTAGGTGGCCTTCTGACAGAGTAATGAGCTGATGAAAAAAAGAGGGTCCTTTAAGAGATACTGGTGAAAGAAAAAAAAAAAACAGGAACACAAAACTTAGCACACATGACTTACATGAGGAGAAGCAGGAGCTTTTGCTTTACAAGCAGTCAGTCAGGATTGACCATCATCATTATCATCGAAGTGCAAACATCCATGCTGGTCTTTTAAAGTGAGGCTTACTTAGTCATTAAAACAGGACTCCAACCTGTCCAAACTTTGCATCTCACCAAAGTTAAATAAGAGAACAAATAAACTCATTTATTTAATAAATATTAAGCAGCTCCTATGTGCTGGTCACTGTCCTAGGGAACAAATATAAATTCCTGCCCTGAAAGAATGAATAAAAATTTTTCATCTTAGGTTAACTTAAAAGCTATGATTGCAGTTACCAATTTTAATTTTATGACCCAAATTTTTCCATTTGTGCATTAGATAAAATAACTGTTTCAGGCTTTGAGAAATCTGGGTCAGAGCTCTGCATCCAGGCGTCAGGGCTGTGCATGGCAGTTCCTGTCGGGCAGAGCGGCTCTTTCCGCCCTGGAGGCACAGCAGGATCCAGAGGACAGGATGGATGGAACGTGACTCCATCTCCCTGGTCCTCTGCTGGCTTCCTGTCTGACGCCAGGACAGGCATGGGCTGCTCTGTGCTGAATTTCTCCGTCAGTAAAATGAAGGCAGCATTTCTTGCTCCTGTTCCCTCTTCTTCCAGGGTGTGCCATGGATTCATTCCTAGGATCTAGAATGCTCTGAGTGCCTCATAGAAAAAGGGGCTTGTGTTTTAAATGCCACTAGAGAACCAGGGCATGGTTTTGGTGCCTGGCTTCCCAAGGAAGGGTCTGTATATCCAGCAAACCAGCTCAATTGCCCTCAGTGCTCCTTTATTGAGGGACTTGCTCCCAGACAAATTTGGAGATGCAAAGATAAAAACAGTTCCTGTCCTCACACATCTGGCAGTCTGATGGTTGAAGGAGCCACAGGCTGACTGAACTAAGTGGGTTTGACAGAGTCTGCACTGCCCAGTGACTCGGGGAGAGCTGTACGTGGGGAAAGGAATCCCTAAAACTGGGGCCGGATGAGTGAGGCAAAGCAGTGGGCTTGGAGTTCAAAACCCGGCTCCGTCACTGTGTCGAGTTCCTCACACAGCCTGGCAAGTTGTAGGTATTTATTAAATATTTGTGGAGTGAATAGTCTAATCCCTGTACTGGCAAACTGGGTCATTTTTCCCATGTGCAAACTAGGATTGTAATGCCCATCTCTTGGGGTTGTGGTGAGGACTTCATGGGAAAATGCATCTGAAAATACCTGACAACTCTCAGATACCAGCACTGAGTAAAAGTCTGCTTGGGAGCAAGGTCCTTCAAGGTGGCAGGAAGGCATGGAGATGGGGCTGAGTAGGACTGCACGGGGCAAGGTGTTCGGGTGGAGTGGGGATGTGATTCCCAGGGAAAGAGTTGCCAGCAGCCACATGGAGGAGCCAGCTGGAGGGAGAGGGCCCACCAGGCACATCTGGGATGTGCTAGGAACATGGCGGCTGGGGTACATGGCCACATGGCCCCTCTTCCCTGAGAACAGAAGGCACAGGCACAGATGCTCTTAAATGTGACCTTCCTGTGATGCCCCCACCTCTATTATCCAGGTCACCAGACCTCTTTCACTTGGGCCCTGTCTCTTCTTTGATTCTCCCTTACTCCTATCATCAGTGAGCTCATAAGAACTGGGGATTCTACTCTCAAAAGAACTCTGTTAGCTCCTCTGTTGCCCCCTGTTCCATCACCAGGATGCTCGCTGTCCTCCTGGCGTCTCCTGGCCTCCTTGCCATCAAGCACAGCCCAGGGTGATATTCATCGTTCCTGGAGGCTGCCCTGGTCAAGCGTTCCTGGACTCACTCCTCTCCCCTCACCTCACCCCTCTTCTCCTTCTCATCGCAGCCTCCCAGGTGTTGCCCTGTGTGACTCCCATAGCCACCCCTTGGCAACTGTGGTATTATTTTGTGTGTTCCCATAACATCTAATACAGGCTTGGCACACCATATGCTTCGATCAGTACACATGTTTTCAATGAAGGAATCAGTCCCCATCCTCCCTGCCCACACCCAAGTATTGCTACTGTATTTCCTGATGAGAACACAGGCCTTGGAAAGCACATTATACTTTGCAAAATGGTTTTACTTCTACAATCTCTGTTGCTCCTCAAACCAAGTCCATGGAGAGTTGGAGAACTTCAGGACGGTGTTGTGATTTGCCCAAAGCCAACAGATATGAGGGTGAGATTGAAATCCCAGTTTGGGCCTCGCGGGCACCATTCCTTCCCCCAACAATGGCTGCCTGCTGAGAAGTTACAAACCGTGAGTCACAACAGCCCCCAGCTCTAACCCCACCACCCCCATTGGCCTCTGCTTTGACATAATAATCAGGGTCCTCATCAATTACCGCCTTCCCCAAATTCTGAGGAAATGCCTATCTCCCCATCAGAAGCCCTCTGTGGGACATCTCTCTTCCTCTGACAAGCTCGGCCACCCCGAAGGGCCCCCCCAGTGGCTCCTTCTCCCTCTACACAATCAGTCAGGTCCCTTTCCCTCCACTCTACTCTCTTCATCCTAAACTGCTGCCTTGAACTGCTCCCAGCTCCATGCATTTACTCTTTGTCTTAAAGGAAAAAAACCCCAACACTTCTCCCAAATGGAGTCTGCCATTAGACACCCTTAATAAATAGCTCATTAAAGAAGAAAGGGAGGGACATTCTGCTCTTTGGTGTACAAGGCTGTGGAAAGCACATGGAGTTGGGAATTGAGAAACCTGGTGATGTCATTTGGATATTTGTCTCCACCCAAATCTCATGTTGAAGAACCCCTAGTGCTGGAGGCGGGGCCTGGTGGGAGGTGTGTAGGTCATGGGGGCGGGGTGCTGTCTTCACGATAGCAAGCTAGTTCTCCTGAGATATGGCTGTTAAAGAATATGGCACTTTCCCGTTACTGCGCTTCTGCTCTGCCATATGATCTGCCTGCTCCCACTTCGCCTTCCACTATAAGTACAAGCTCCCTGAGGCCTCCCCAGAAGCAGATGCTGCCATGCTTCTGGCACAGCCTGCAGAACCCTGAGGCAATGAAACCTCTTTTCTTAGAAATTACCCCGTCTCTGGTATTTCTTTATAGCAGTACCAGAATGGCCTAGCACACCTGGGTTTGGCGCCCGCTCTGCAGGGACAGGCTGTGAGGCTTGCCAAGTGACTCCCCGTCTCCCTCTGGGTCTCAGCTTCCTCATTTTAAAACCCATGGTCAGGATGGTGTGCTTCCCAGGACGGTTTCTCTACCACCCGCCAGGATGCCTTGGAGCAGAGGGTGGAGCCCGAGCGCACAGTCCTGGGTTTGAATTCGGTGCCTCTGCTCAGCAACTGTGTGCTCTGGGTGCACTCCCTACCCTGCTCTGCCTCACTTCTCAGCTATAAAATGGAGACCACACTGGTCCTCACCCAAGGCCGGTGCAGTGCGGGGTGTTGAAATGGGGGAATGCAGGTGCCTAACCCAGTGCCTGGTGTCTCGGGAGAGCACCCTAAATACTTGCCATGATTATTCCAGCAGAAGCCAGGTTTGCATTGGACGTCTTAGCAGTATTCTTGGCTGACTGTCTCTCTCTGACATCTGAATGTAGGGTCTTGCAGGGACCCATTTTCATCCTCTATGTGCCGTGTGGTGTGAGGAAGGCTGATAGCACGACAGCCAGAGTGAATCAGCCTCCTGCCTGTGGATGCCAGTTGGCAATGCTACCCTGGCCTCATGATGGGGAAATGGGAGCCAGAGCTGGGACGAGGTGGAGAGGAGGGAAGGAGTTCCAGTGCCTGCAGAAAGAGCAGAGGGTGAGAGGAATACTGTTGGCTGGCTGAGGTCACCTCAACTGACACATACGGAGTGTCCACTGCTGTGACCACAGGCTCGTGCACAGCATCAAGCATGTGTGCGTGTGTGTGCGCGTGTGTATGCAAGGGAGAGGAATATACATATTCAACACTAAAAACACTGTTTCTACCCCAAGTTGCTCACAATCTAACTGAGAGGCTCAGACAAGTAGCTAACATTAATTCAGTTCAGAACACGGCACATGCAAAGGCAGGAACAAAGGAAGTACAAATGAGGACATCCAAGCCTGCAGGGGGCATGCAAGTTTCCCCAGGGAGGAGGCAGCTCAGAGGGGACCTTGAGGAAAGGAAGCATCGCACAGTTCACTCACTCACTCGTCCCATAGAAATGTATTGAGCACCTACTACATCTCAGGCCCATGCCTCCCGGCGAGGCAATGGTAAATAAAAACAAACACAGCTCTTGGGGAATGGAGTGGAGAAGAACATCTGGGACAAAAGAAGCAGGAAAAGCAAAGGTACAGAGGCAGGAAATGAAGGTAGAGCTGGTGACAGCAGAGAAGGGGGCAGCGGGCAAGGCCGTGAGAGCCATTGCTGGGAGGACTCAAACGCCAGGCAGAGGGCTCGAACTCCACGGAGAGTGCGCGAAATGCAAGGCCTGTGCAGAGGAACTGAGACGTGCTGGAAGAAGGAGGGGTGCTGTGGGCAGAGCAGGGACAGCAAGGCTGATGGCCGCAGCTGCGGGGAGCTGGAGGGGAAGCGCGGTAGGAGAACAGCGCCCCAGAGCCCCCACAGTGTGTGTAGGTAGCAGAGGGTGGGTCTGGAGGGTCACAACAGAGGACGAGGTGGACCCGAGGGAAGCAAGGATCCGAAGTCAGGATGCGGGAGCCCTTAAGCTCCTGGGGCTGCCTCTCCCACAGGTTGCCATGGGCCTCCGTCTCCTTAGAGGAATCACAGGCGTTTGTTGGAGAGGTAGGAATAAACGGCATGGAGTTCTAGCACATGGCAGGTCCGGTACCAGGTCCTGCAGGTACAGATGAACTTGACCCTCATCCTTGGTGACTGGACAGTGGCTGGGGGGTCGAAGATGTCTTTCCAGAGAGGGAAGCGGGAGTTGCGCAATGGGCAAGCGTTTCAGTTGTGCCAGAGGAAAGGCGCGCTGGAGATGGGCCGCACAGCAGCAAAGCGTCCTCCACACTGCCGAGCTGCGCACTAGAAATGGTCATCGTGGTGAATCTATGTCTATTTCATGCACGATTTAAAATAAAATAAAAATATTAAATAAGAGAGAGGAAAATGTCTCCACAGTTGCAGGTCCCTGAGACCAGCAGCATGGTGGGAGTCATTCAGAGTAACAGGAAAATCTAGAGGGTTCCATTTGGGAATAGATGGAAAGCCAGGTTCCTTTGGACACATTGGAATTGAAGTGCCAGCTGGACTCTGTGTTGAGGATGTCCTCCCTGCCAAAAGCAATGTGAAACAGGAAGCTGGGAGGGGACACAAGGACTAGGATGAGCTGGAAGTTTACTTGGCCTCCCAGGTGTCATCAGAGCCACTAGCCGATATGGGCACAGCCTCAGCCCGAGCTCCACCAACAGCGTGCCTCGGCCTCCACCCACGACTGCTCAGGTCCCCTGGCCCCACACCACTGCCTCTCTTCCCTCCCCTCCCGACTCTTCTCTTCCCACAGCTTCTCCCTCCCCATGACTTCACTGTGCCACGACCCCTCTCCCTCTCAATTTGCCTCTCCCTCAAAGTGCACAGCGCACCTCACAGCTTCTCTCTGCATATCCTTCAACACCAGCTCAGCACCTGAGTCTTGGAGGCAACTCTGCCAGTATATGAGAACGTACAAATTAAAATGCCATGTGATTCTATTCTTTTATTAGCTCATTGGCTAAAATTTAAAAGTATGGCAATGGCTAGTGCTAAAGAGAGGGCGAGAAAATAGAAATTCGTATATATGGGAGTGGAAATTTCAACTTGCTATAAGCATTTTGGGTATTAATTTGGTAACATTTATTTTAAAAAAATGTAAATGCGTACTCTTTGAGTTAGCAATCCCCCTTTTCAATAACTATCTTCAAGTTTGTAAATCTACACATTTAAGAACGCTCGCTGCGATGTCCTGACTATTGCACAATGGGGAGATTATAGAGTATGTCATCAGACGTTCGCTCAAAGCCTACGAGCAATCCTGGTACAACTGCAATTCTGGGCCTAGAGAGATTCTACACTGCAGACCAATATGTAGAAAATAAGTGTGTGTTTGTGTGGGGGGGATATGTGTGTAAACATGCGTGTATATTTAGATGGCTGATTAATAAAAAAATAAAATCAGGAAAAATCACATACTAACTGCTAAGGCTGACTATGTCAAGGGGAGAAGATTTCTTAGGCCTGGGAAGGGGAAGGGATAAGAATTTTATGGCCATGTATGTTTTTTAAAACTGGTATAATTGTAGGAGTGATTTTTCTTTTAGGTGTTTATGAGTATTTTTCATGTAAAGGAAACTTAAAATCAAAATGAAGAAATATTCCTGATGGAGAGGGAATCCCTTTGGTGCAGTTCATTCTTCCAGGCAATGACATAGGCTCCTGACAAGCCTTCCGATTGGCCGTTGCAGCTGTCTCTGGGTCACGTGATACCCCTTGGTCCAATCAAGGTGGGACAGGAGCATATGGAATTAAACATGGCTGGAGGTGGGCTGTGGTAAAGGTGGCTTCTCTTGAAAGGGTTTTTGGGAATGCAGACATCATCATGGAAATGCCTAGTTCTTTCCACCTCAGCTGAGGACAGAAATGTGGGAAATTCCTACATTTCAGGGATACATAGGTGAGAGAGGATTTGAGGGAAGTCAAAAGGGAACTAAAATAACACAATGCTGAGAGAGAAAAGAGGCAGTGAGAGAATAAATTAAATATGACGAGAGATGAGCAAATTAGCCGTTGCATAAGCATTTACCCAATGACTAGTGTTGCAGGTGTTGCTCTAGCACTGGGGCTATGCAGTGAACAAGGCAGATGGGACCCTGACTTTACAGAGCTCATGTTCTGTGAGGTGGGAGGCACGGCCAAGGGTGGGCAGAGGGAGCAGCAGGCATTAGTAAGAGTTGGTTTAGCTGCAAATGACCAAAGACCAAACATAAAAATAGCTTAAACAAGTTAGAACCTCTTCTCTTTCTACCATTAAAGAAGCCCAGAAGGATGTGACTGAGGGCTTTCAGGATCCTTATTCTCTGTGCCCTGCTCTTCTGTGCGCGAGGCTTTCACCTCAGAGTCCAGCATGGCTGCTTCAATTCCAGCAATCACGTTTATGTTCCAGCTGACAGGAAGAAGGAAAGGGGATAGAATGAGTGTGACTCCTCCTTCTAAGGACACTGGATAAGCCAGAGCTGAGTCATGTGGCCACCCCTTACGCCAGAGAGGCTGGGACATGCTGTCTTGTTCTGGGTGCACACAAACCTGGCTAAAATCCAGGGCTCTGCGACCAGGGAAGAAGGAGAGGATGGCTAGGAGGAGACACCTGGCTGTCTCTACCACAGGAAGAAGTCAGAAAATAAGCAAATAAAAGTGGCATGTAGTAATAAGTGGTTTGATGAATAAACTCCAATGGGAAAGAAAGTAACAGAAGGTGTGGCCCCTCCAGATGGAGCGGGTGGTTGGGAGCAGCCTCTCCACTGAGGTGAGATTTTAGCTGAGACCTGAGCAACAAAAAGGAGCCAGCCACAGAAAGATCTGGAGGAAGAACATTCCAAGCAGAGCATAAGTAGTGTCAAAGCCCTGAGCCAGGAGCAAACCAGACTCAGACTTGAAAGGCCGTCACTGCCATGCACAGGGAGGAGCAGCCATGGAGCCACATCCTGGAGAGTCCAGGAGGGCAGAAGCGGGGGTGGAGTTTATCAGTGCTCCTTCTTAGCGACACGCGTGTGTGTGCATGGTGTGTGTACGTGTGTGTAGGAAGCGACAGACAGAGGCCTCTGTCTCACTCAGGTTGTCCATGTGTTCAGACATTCCAGATTCAAGGTGCCAAATGGATGAACAGAGTAGAGAGTCAGGGACAGCACTGTCGTCCACCCGTCATGACTACAATAATAGTAAAGATTTCTGTGACTCAGAGCATTGCTCCCTGTCCCCAGCAATGCCCACTGGAACCCGGTGATCCTTTGCTGGGGGCTCCAGCCGTAGGGTGACGGCATCTCCGTGCAATCCTTGTGGGTTCTGATTGCAGCCTTGCTAAGGCCTCCTGGCCTTGTCCTCGTGCTGTTTTAGGCTGGAAACTGGGACTTACACTATTGTTCTAGTGTCCCAAGGCAGCTTGGCTGGAGATGGAGGCCATTAAGAAGTGTACACTCATTCCACTCAGGATCAGGCAGTGTCCAGCTCCAAGGAAGCCCAATTATTTTACGGCTACTATGTAATTTAATTCTCACAGCATCCTAGGAATTGGACAAATAGGTATTATTCCCACCATCCAGGTGGCAAAAAGAATTGAAACACAGGGAAAGTAATTGACTGACCTAGGGTTAAGAAGCAAGTTGACAGCATCACAGGACTCGCTTCCTGTGTAAGTGCTTCGCCTGCTCGGCCATGCAGCCTCCCAAGTGAGCCACTCAGGTCGCTAAAGAAACAGCCAGAGGATTCCTGCTGTCCCCTGCTGAGGTGACTGATGGTCCCAGTCCGCCCCACACTGGAAGGTCTTCCAGGCAGGAGAGTCCTGGCAAACCTGGACAGTCAGTCACCCTCTCTGGAGTGGTCTGGGGACGTAAAAGGCACTTACTGAAGACGAGCTGCTGAGCTGGGCCAAGGGGAAGTGGTCTCAAAGCCAGGTGAGGCTTTTCACGGTATAACTCGCTGTGAAAACCGGACGTCTCAGGGGGAAAGAAAGAATGCGGCCTGCACAATGCCTGGAGAGATTTTCGTGCAGAAAGGTGCGCCCAGAGAGCCTGCTGTTTCCGACGCTTCCCCTTCCCTGGGCGCAGCCTCCAACTCCCCGAGGCCACTGGCACAGCTGGTAGGTCTGTCACATGAGATGGTTAGAGAAGGCCGTGGAAGCGACACTGCTGAGTTCACTTACAAATAAAGGGCCAAGCTCAGGCCTGCAGTCAAGGAGGGCCTCTTGTAAAGTCCTTGCGATCAGAGTGAACGAAAGTCTAAAAGGAGATTGATTACAGGAAGCTGCTGCTCCTGGAGATGAGAGAACACACCTGGCAGGCTTTTCTGACAGGTAGACATTTGCGAATATTCCCTTCCCCTCCTTTTCAACTCTCCTCTGAAATCACGAGCAACACCGTGGGCTACATCTTTCACTCCGACCTGATGGAGAAACAGAGGCAAAGATGAGCCATGCAAGAAAACAAGGCCCCTCCCCTATCTTAGTCTGTTCTGAGTTAGTGTCTTCAGAAAAGCCCTCTAGGGGGGCACAGTTACCCCCAATTCCCACAAGGGCTGTGAGCACACTTGTTCTCTGGTCATTTTCTCTTCTCCACGTGGGCAACCCTGAAGCTGGTCTTCCAGATTACGAGCCAAGGTCAAGTCTGCCTGTGAGACATGCTCTGTTCTTTAGCACCTGAGGCCTGTCCATGGTGTGGAAAGGGTTAAACATTCAGGCTCTGGGATTTCTGATTCCCACAGGGGGACAGCAGCATTCAAGGACAATTCCGAGCAAGTGTCCTTTTTTGAGGCCAGGCTGCAGTGTAGTTCCCAACCTAATTGGCCCAGGTTAAAGGCAGTGGGCAGAGGGAAAGCCAAAGGGTCTCATTAACATCTTAGCTGATGGGGAGCAAAATAAATCTGGTTACTTCGGTGGGTACATGAAATTTTAGCCAAAGGATTAAAGGATATGGGTATAAAGTAGAAAATCGTGAGTTTCTTTCAATGATCTTTTAGAAAGTTACTCCAGACCAAGTGCTCCACTTTCATTGCTAACAAAAGGGGACTACTTGAATTCCTTCCAGTGGCTGTTTTTTCCCATCTCCACAGTGAACATTCTGTTCTCAGCTACACAGGTGCATGGCACAGCACCGTGATATCTCATAAAACGAGCTACAGCCAAGGCGCTCGCAGACACAATGGCTGAATTTATGAGACACACATCAGAGTGTCCCTGCAGGAGGTGGGCTCGCTCAGGGGGATGGGTTAAGGGGCTCCCTCCTTCCGAGTTACTAGGTCATATGAAGCACTGGCCACGTGTCCTGACAACACACTCCCAGTTAATAAACCTGGGTAGTGAAAAGCGTGCAAAAAGCGATCCCAAGACCTTGCATCAACTTTCATCATAGACAGCAATCTCATCAAGGCGTGAATCTGCCAGTATAGCAAGACTGCGGAAGCAAGGACTCTGGTAAATCTCGCTTTTGTGGCAGGCAGCTTTCTAGGTTAGGCAGGAAACACAGAAGACCAAATGTTTGCTCTGCCTGAGAGTAGGTTTAGAATTTTATCATAAAGGCCAGAGCCCCAAGGGCATAACTGCTGTGTGTGTGTGTGTGTGTGTAGCGCAAGAATGTCCTGCTAAGTTACGGAGGCAGGGAGGCCCAGGTTCGAGTCCCAGGTTTCCTACTTTCTAGCTGTGTGGCCTAGGGCGAGCCCTCTCTGGAACACAAAGATGAAGTTTCCCCATCTGTGCTGCTGTGAGGACTGATGAGATGGCATATGTACAGTACTTAGCCTGCCATAAACGCTTAAGAGTCAGAGCCACTGATAGCATTCAGTGTGGAAAGGAGAACTTCGTGTAGCAACTGGGTTTTTTCCAAGCAGTTCTTACAGAAATCACAAGAAGTACAGATCACAGTAAACTGAAGTCAAAAGATCATTTCCCCGCCCTCTGGGATTCCATCTCCTTTGGCAGCCCCTCCCTTAATGAACGTATCCCCTCCCTCTTCAGTCTCTGCTCCCTGTGGTGGGGCTTTCTTAGCTGTGCATCCGCTGAGCTATTGACCTTCTAGAGCTAACTGGGTCCACAGGGCCTCACAAGATGGGGGTCTGTTTCCTCACTCATTCTCCATTAGTGCCATTTCTGGATGAAAAGTACCATGGCAGCCTGGTAGGGAATGCTATCAGTGCCCATACCACAGAGGGCCATGCACAGAACCCGTGCGCTCTCCCGAGGACAGCGGGCAGCGGGGTCCTAGAAATTTTCCTGGGAAAGCCCAGTCCGTGTTTCTGACTTGGAAGGAGGAGCACCTAAGAAGAGGTTGTGATGAATGGTTTATTTCATCACGGAGCCATCAGAAACAATAATCAGAAGGTAAAAGAGGATAGAAAGAAAGAAACATGGCAGCTCCCTCTCTCCCTCTGGCCCAGTTCCTTCCTCTTGTGTCCGGGAAGCTGTGGGCCATGGTTTCACCTGACTCACTGGGCATCACTTGGGGGCGTAGGTGCTGCGCAGTTCAGCGGCTGCATCCCAGGTGGTGCCAATGGCGCTCTTCTCCTCAGAGCGTGGGTTCAATGGACACCTCCCTTGAAGTCTTCCAGACCCAGGGTTACGGCCACCCCCACAGCCGTGTTCCCGTGCTGCTGGGCGCACCTGCAGAGGGGAGGGAAGGCCCTGTGTTCGCTGCTGCTGCCGGCCCTCTCACTTCCTACAGAGCATCATGGTGTAAACAAATGATCTTGGTATCACTGTCTTGCAAATTGTTCTTTCTGGGCCTTTACTTTTTAGTCTATGTGAGCAAAATGAACCGAAGGCAAGGTAAGATTCTCAGTAACCTGCTGTGGGACGAGAGGGCTTTTGTCATTTATGTAGCCTGATTGGTCACCCATGCCCAGAGCCATACTTTCTGGATGCTTCTCAGCTTTGAATCACACAGAGCCAGGGAGAACATTTTTGTGTTGCCTATATAATGTAATTAGATACAAAACATCCCCTGGAGGTCTACCATTCTCAAAGCTCCGTGCAGGGCTCTGCGGGGTGCAACATGAAACTCGCTCTAACTCCCTACGTGGAGGCAGACAGGCCCATCCTAACTCCAAAGCCAGACACACGGGGCAAAGGCACCAAAAAGGTGCAAACACAAGTTACAAGGTGCAAGAGTGGATGCTGCTGCTCTTCCGGTTTGCCGGACTATCTGTGTGGCTAGAACTGTGTCTTGTTCAGCACATATATCAGTATCTTGCCCTTGTTCTGTCCTACCTGACAGCAAAGGACTCAGACCACACAGGCCTCATGAATGCTGCCTGGAGAAAAGCATAGCTGGGCGTGGAGGGTCAGAACATCCCAGAAAAGAGAAACTGCTTCAGCCAATGCTCATGAGATTTACCAAGGAATAGAAAACAGCAACTCTAGCGCAAGCCAGGTCGGGGGAGCAGGAGGGTGATTAGCAGAGATGGAGCTGGAAAGGAGGTCCAGGTTCTGGAGGTGGAGGAAGAGGGTGTTTGTGTATTAAAACTTGCTTTCCAGCAGTTCGGAGATTTCTCAAAGAACTAAAAATGAACTACCGTTCATCCCAGCAATCCCATTACTAGGCATACACTCCAAGGAAAACAGATTGTTCTCTCAAAAAGACACCTGGACGCCGAGGTTGATCACAGCACTATTCACAATGGCAGAGACACGGAATCAACCCAGGTGCCCATCAAGGGTGAACTGGATAAAGAAAACCTTGTGCATATACACCATGGAATGCTACGCAGCTGTAAAGAAGAATGAAATCGTGTCCTTTGCAACAACATGGATACAGCGGGAGGCCATTACCCTAAGTGAATTAGTGCAGAAACAGAAAACTAAAAATCACTACTCTTATAAGTGGGAGCCAAATATTGGGTGTTCACACAGGCACAAAGATGGGAGCAATAAACACCGGGGATTCCAAAAATGGAGCGGGGAGGGAGAAGGGTTGCAAAACTACCTGTAAGGTCCTCTGTGCACTACTTATGAGATGGGATAATTAGAAGCCCAAACGTCAGCATCACACAAGAAATATACTTAGGTAACAAACCTGCACGTGGACCCCTGAATCTAAAATTAAAAAGGAAAAAAATGAATAAATAAATAAAACTGCCTTTCCAAATATGCTCTGGAAGAGCTGATGAAAGTAACATTCTCTTAGGATGCAATCTGAAGAAAAGTGAGCTTCACCTTCCAAGACTTCCTGCATCCACTCCCAGGCAGTGAGCCTGTTTCACAGGCTGTGAGTGGATCTGAAGCTTGCGGAGGCAGAAGCAGCCACCATTTTCTGGAACCACCTAAGCGGCAGTCATGGGGGTCCATTTGTGGAACAAAGGAAGTGTTTCCAGGCAGATGTTTCATGGTGAATTCAAAGATTACAGCTTTTGGCTGGGCGTGGTGACTCACGCCTGTAATCCCAGCACTTAGGAAGGCCAAGGCAGGTGGATCACCTGACGTCAGGAATTCAAGTCCAGCCTGGCCAATATGGTGAAACCCTGTCTCTATTACAAAAATTAGGCATATGTGGTGGTGGGCACCTGTAATCCCAGCTACTCGAGAGGCTGAGGCAGGAGAATCACTTGAACTTGGGAGGCGGAGGTTGCAGTGAGCCAAGGTCGAGCCACTGCATTCTAGCATGGGAGACAGAGTGAGATCCTGTCTCGGAAAACAGAACAAAGATTACAGGTTTTGTAGCCAGATGGACTTGACTTCAAGTCCAAACCCTGCAACTTTCTCCCTAGTGACCTTGAGCAAGAGACTTTCCTTGCTGAGCCTCGATGTCCTTATTTATAACTCAGAGGAAGGAACTCTAATCTCATCTGGCTGTGGCGAGGATAAAATGAAATCCTAAGACTGCACTTGGCACGGACTCAAAGGTGTTCAGAAGAAGAGCTCACTCTTCTTCCCCTCCTTCCTGTTTCAAACCTGTTTTCAGGCTGCATGCAATTAAAAGTTTACAATGTTCTAAAACTGATTTTCCAGTTTAGGGGCAGTAAATTGTAAGTCGCTGCTATTTTCCTAAAATGACATTCTTTAGATTGGAGTCTGTTGGATTTCTTTTCAATTGCATTAAATTTTACTTACTGCATTTCTAATGAGATACCAGCCTGTCTGGGAAAAACATCCGATGGCTGATTCTGACTATTAAAGCTACCTGCAGGAATAACAACACCCGAGACCGCCATCCACATCTCTCCCCATGGACTCAGAGGAGGACATTAGTTAGCAAATGTGTCAGACACCTTTGAGTTTAATCCCACTGGGCACACTGCTTCCATTAGATGTGGCCTTGTAGAATCTTCCACAGGGTATATTCTGTTTAAATTGTGATGGGACACAAAGGTGTATAGGCTGCATTCTAACAAAGACAAGGTGACAAGGGTCATTAGAAACCTAATTTTTTATTTTTGTTTTTTGAGATAGGCAGGGTTTCCTTCTGTCACCCAGGCTGGAGTGCAGTGGCGTGATCATGACTCACTATAGCCTGGACCTCCAAGGCTCCAGCAGTCCTCCTGCCTCAGTCTCCCAAGTGACTGAGTCACCACGCTTGGCTAATTTTAAAAATTTTTTGTAAAGATGAGGTCTTGCCATGTTGCTCAGGCAGGTCTCAAACTGCTGACCTCAAAACGATCTTCCCACTTCAGCCTCCCCCAGGTGTGAGCCACTGCACCTGGGCAGAAACCTGGAACATTCTAGACAGAAGCTCTACCCATCACACTGTCAATCTTACCCAGTCAGGTGAAAAGCCAGGGCGCATACCAACCCAGAGAGAGTTACAGTCATAGAACTCCTAAAGAAGTGTTCTATTTTTCTTAACACGAGGAATGACAGATGTGTCACTAGCCCGCCAGGGTGCAAGGCGGCCTTCCATGCTCTGGCTTCAGCCTGTACCAGCAGAGGTTGGTTGAGGCCTTGCACTGTTGCTTGGACAGTCAGAAATATTCAGTTGAGGACAATTCGATCTGAGAAATAGCAAATACAATTTTTAAGAACTCAGCAGCCCTTTGGGGAAACATGGCTGCGTATAGACTTGTGGGAAGAAAGTGGTCTTGTGGTCTTTAAAACTGGTTTTTAAAAAACACCTAAACCTCCACACGCATTTGAGGGCCTCCATCTACCATAGGCCGTGGACTTCTTTGCAGGCAGAGGGTGGACAAGCAGAGTGGCCACATTCACATTCTTCTCCCGAAAGTCAGCTCTCTGCTGGCCAGGAGACGGTGGTGAGTCCTGGCGGGAGCAGGTGAGACTCCCCAAACACCAGGAACCTCCAGCTGATGTCTCCAGAATTTCCAGGCAAATATCCCCTTCTCTTTCCAAATGCACCCTGCCTACAACCCCGCAGCAAGCCAGCCAGGGCTTGAGATAGGAAATGGGCACAGAGCAGGTGAGCATGGAGGAAAGGAAATCCTGCACGCTTGGACAAAAGTTCTTGTTTGGGAAAAAGACAGAAATGGAAAAGAGCATCTGTGGGCAGTGCTAGCTCAGGAGCATGTCCACAGGCTCAGGGGCTCTGAACCCACAGACAGCGGGGCGGTGGAAGGTGGCGCCCCGGGAAGGGGAAATGCAGGACCCTCTGGAACAGGTCAGATGACTTTCGCTGAAAGGAGGTGCCGTCCCCTGAGAGGGTGACAGGCCTCAGCTGGGGAAACACTTGGAAATGTCTCCATAACACAGAAACAGCCCGCCTGGTTGCGGCTTGGCTGAACTTGGGAAGTTTCTGGATGTCTGCCTGCATATCCCACACAGAATTCTGCATGTGTGTGGGCAGTGCATGCGAAAGTTTCCCTTTTATGGACAAGATCCAAAGAAATGCTTAGAAGTAATTTCCTCAGAGTGGAAAGGCATGGATACCTTGCCGTTTTACTCAGAACTAGCAGAATTTAAGAATGGCCAAATTTAACAGCAGAGCAGGCTGGCTTCAGGCAAACTAGGGTGTCACGTCAGGTACCATGACACCTCCCACGACAGGGAGTGGGTTTGGACACGCTGTTCTACCTCCCTGGACCTCAGTGTCCTCCTCTAGGCAGTTAGAGTCCCAACACCTCTTATCACGGGCACAGACTTGTCACCTGCAACAGTGACTCCCAGCGGTGCTGCCTGGGAATCCTACCCCCGGGTTTTTGGGAAACCCTGAGGCCTGTCTCCCCACACCGGACACTCTGCTTCGTGGTCTGCAGTGCGGCCTGGGCAGCGAGGGTTTAAAGGTGCCCCTGGGTGATTCCAACATGCAGCAAAGTTTGCTGGCCATTGGCCTAGAAAGTAGAATGTGCTCAACAAATGTTTGTTCTCTCCAGGACCAGCTACATCATTGTGGGGTCCCTTGTTCACAACATTTTCAGAATTTTAAGATGACGAAAGCAGCACATCAATCCAGCTCTGGGGCATTCTGGGCACAGGCCGCACGGGGTGGCTTGGCTCTCAAGTGTCCATGACACCAGCCTGCATTTTCTCCCTTCCTCCCCTTTCTAGCAGAGCAATGTCCCACATTCACTTTTTAAAAATTTTTAATTTAATTTTTTTCTTTTCGAAACAGAGTCTTACGCTATTGCCCAGGCTGGAGTGCAGTGGTGTGATCTCGGCTCACTGCAACCTCTGCCTCCTGAGTACAAGCAATTCTCCTGCCTCAGCTTCCCAAGTAGCTGGGATTACAGGCACCCACGCCCAGGTATTTTTTTTTTTTTTTTGTATTTCTTGTAGAGATGGGTTTACATCATGTTGGCCAGGCTGGTTTCGAACACCTGACCTCAAGTGGTCCACCCACCTTGGCCTCCTAAAGTGCTGGGATTACAGGCGGAAGCAACTGTGTCTGGCCAACTTTTAAAGGAAAAGAAGTCCCACAATGGACAAAAGGAACAAGAATGAGGTGATCCAAAGTAGCTCTGGAGGGTCTCCTTCTCGCTGGGGCTGCAGCAATGTTTCCTCAAGAAGCCTGGGGCCTCCGCAGGAGAACATGCCTTGGGTTGTGAGGCTTTGGGTTGGTGCTGAGAGGCCTTCTCCAGGCCTAGCACAGAAGTCCTCTCACCCCCATGCCAACTCAATAGAGCCCTATGTGAAGTGGGCTCTATTCCTCTTGTCCTTTCCAGATGAGGAATCAGTGTGAGCTTAATATTGTAATAAAAGTTCCTGTAAAGATAGTAAGGGAGATAGTGGGTTGGGCTAGTGGATTAATTAGTACGGGAAGGATTAAACATCTGCACATGGACATGTGTGACATACAGCTCCAGAGCAGGGAAATGTGTTACAAGTGGCAGACAGTTTCAGGTCTTACAGGAAAGGCCATGCAGCTATGAAAATTCACCTTGCAGCCAGGAAGAATGGGATAAACTCATCTCTGGAGAGAAACTTTGTGGAGCCAGGAGAAAATGGCGGCCCATTGGCCCAGGCCCTGTGGGAAGGCTTCATCCATTTCAGGGCAGGTGCGGTGGGTCTGATGCCAGTTTCTCCTCTTCAGTCTTATCAGTGGGACCCCAGGGCTCCTCTAGGGATGCTTGATCCTTTAATGCTGCTTTGCTGGAACAAGGAAGAAGTATAGTGGAGAGGGACAGAGGAGGAAAGGAAGGCTGGTGCATTCCTGTGATTCCCTTCTTAGAAAAACAGTCCTGGGTCCTGCGGCCGGTGCCTCCCCTGCCCCCAAGCAGCTGTGATTTAGTGGAGGGGGCTGGAAGCAACAAGGCACAGGCTCTGGAAAAGCATCGGAAGTGGGAGAATCTAGCACAGAATTGATGACTGTCTGGTCCCCAAGCCACTGTCTGGTCTTATGCCTTAGGTTCACAGAGAGGGTTCAGTGACTGCAGCTCCATAAACAGAAACCCAGAGCGTCTGGGCTGGGCTGGGCTGTCGGCTCCAGCCTGACCCTGGGCCATCAGCTGCAGTTATAGGAAACTGTCTGGGAAGACTTGGTTAACAAAAAAATCAGGGACAATTACAAATCAGGGGATTCTTCTAGTTTTAAAATGGGAAGAGCAAAGTACTTGGCTCTGAGAAGACTCTGTGAACATTTTACCCATCCCTGGGCTCTGGGCTTGGTCACTGCGGATTCCACTCTCCTGGGGGTCCGGCTTCATCTCCAGTCCCGACCTCCTGGAGATGTGGGAGAGAATGAAGCCAACCTTTATGCAGCCCTAATCCCTGCCCCCAGCAGTGTGCTCAACCCTTCACTAGCTCTGCGGGGTTGTTGGTTCCTCTGAGGGTCAGTTTCCACCTTTGTAAAATGAGGATAATTATGGGATGTTTGCATGAATTAAATGAGACGAGACACCTGTACCAGTGCCTTCTGGGAGCACAGGAAAGAGCTCTGTCATCATTAGCCCTTTCAGCATCTGCTTGTGTCATCCTCAGACACTGATGAGGCGAGGACTGTTATTTTTCCCCTCTGAAAATGAGAACACCTATGGCTTTAGAGAAGTCAAATAACTGAAGTCAGTTAGTGGAAGCTCAAGAGCAAATTGCAGGTCTGTGTGAGCCTTGGAAGCACCATGGAGTGTCTGCACTGGCCTGAGGGAGAAGGAAGGTGGAACAGAAGGAAAGGAAGAAATGTCTCAGGGATCATCTCATGTATCAGAAAACACACAAACAAACAAAAAGCAGAATCTCGCTCTCCACAGAGGGGCGGAGGCCACGGTGAGGAGACGGTGTGGGCACGGCCAGTTCAAAAAGCTGCCCTCATGGGCATCCCAGGATGGGCCCAATCTCCAATGCCAGAGCTGAGCTGGCAGCTGGCACAGCCCCTCCAGTTCCTGAAGCCAGGGGGAGGGAAGCAGAAAGTCTCCATGCAGGCTTCCATGCTGGGCTCTCCACCCCCAGGCCAGGGAGGGAGCCTTTGCCCCTCTGGGCATATCGCACTAAGCCCACTGCCAGCAGCCAGTGGGGCGGCCACTACAGAAGGAGCCGGACCACAGCACGGTGGCTGGGAGAGTGATGGAGTGGCCTTTAATTGTTTGTCCTTTGAAACCCAGGAAGTGTTGGCAACAAAACGAGACTAGAGAGGCTGCTGGCAGGGACATGACGGGCTGGAGTAGGAGCTTCTACCTCCTAAATGGTTAAATGGCTGGTCTGCCAAGGCCACCGAGCAAAGTGGTACTTCACCACGGGGCAGATTAAAATATGCATTTTCTCCTAATTGAGCATAGTGAAATCAGCCGGCGGTCCTGTCACAAGTGCAGGAATGAATTGTCACAGCACGACACACACGACTCGACAGAGCATCTATTATATGGAGAAAAAGAGTCACATAAACTTCCTTCCCACTGGAATTTCAACTGATTTGTTGTCAAGCAGGCTGGGATGTGGAAGCTTGGAGAAGACTATGAGAAATGGTCACCCGTCCTTCCCAGTTTGTCCAACAGCAGCACATGATACAGTCGTGGCATCTTGTGCCCGTAATGTGCCATGGCAAGGTCTGGTTGCTAAATTGGCAAGAGAGCTAAAGGCTCTTTTTTTTTTTTGAGATGCTGAAGTGCAATGGCGCGATCTTGGCTCACTGCAAACTCCGCCTCCCAGATTCGAGCAATTCTCCTACCTCAGTCTCCCAAGTAGCTGAGATTATAGGTGCGCACCACCACGTCTGGCTAATTTTTTGTATCTTTAGTAGACAGGGTTTCACCATGTTGGCCAGGCTGGTCTCAAACTACTGACCTCGTGATCTGCCCGCCTCAGCTTCCCAAAGTGCTGGGATTACAGGTGTGAGCCACCGCGCCCGGCCTTCCACCTGGCATTTCTTTGGCAAAGTTGTCACTGATATCTTTTTCCTGGCATATCAGGAAGATGTGATTCTTCCCAGGAAATTGATGTAATTTTTTCTATGCATACCCATTTTGTCTCTTTAGTTTCCTTGGCGAATCTTAGAAAGCAAGGACCCTCCCGTCTTTCTAGACTAGTTTTCTAAACTAGTGGACCATTCCAGTGTCCCATTTAGAATCTTCTACTTTTAAGTAATTAGAGTTAATCCAGTCTACATAGCATTTCTCAGCCTTTTGAAATTCATGCCTTATTTTGAAAAAAGGAACTACCTCATGTCCTGTTGTTTGGTGAAAAAATCAAAAACAGTACTTATAGCATGCTATTCTTCATGTAGAAAAGAAGGAAAAATAAGAAAATACCTAGGTATCTGCAGATTAGATGCAGGTATTTGCAGAGCTTCTCTGATGTGTGCATGGCATATAAAAATTAAAATAACCTTAGTTCTGGTGGATTTTGATTTTAGTTACATCTAGGGAGGGTTAATTAGACCTTGGACTTCATGATGGTGACCAGTGTATAACATGGAACGGACGCTGCAAAACACTCTGTTACCTATCGCAGGTTTCCTGAATTGAATTCTTGCTTGTGCACGTAGAATAAACTTGCCAACATGTTATAGCTCCTTAAAGTCTCTAAGAATATTTTTTATAAAATAAGTATGTTTCTAAGTCCAAGGCAGACAGGAAGCATATTTTTGCCAGCTACAGGCCCCTACACTAAGGGGTCTGAAGAAAGCATAGGTCGTAAAAGCATTTTTCATGGTCAGTGTCAATGTCTAGGTGTTAGTATGAATATTCTACAGAATGCTTAGTAAATAGTGAATTAACCCAAGTGCTCCTTGGAGAGGAAAACGTTTGATAGGTTTGGCAGAAAGCTGTTGCTCAAATAGGACGTCTTGGGACCAGCGGCCTGTTGTCATCTACCAAAGTGAAACTTGGCTTGACCCTGCGGGGGGAGTCACTCATGGTTTCTTGGAAACAATCATCAATGTCATTCAAGTACGTTGTGTAGGCTTGGAATCGGAGCATTTTCTTTCCTTCGCCACACACTCCAATAGCCTTTAATTATCTAAACTTCTAGCATCTCTGATTCTGGGGTTCTGCGGGTTTTCTTTCTACATCATATCTCAGACCCTTCCTCTACTTTCCATCCTCATCAGCACCCCTAACCCAGCCCCTCCTCTCCCACCCGAGATACTGTGACATTCTCCCACCTGCCCCTACAGCCACAACTTCCAGCTCCTGTCCGAGCGGCTGTCTGAAGAAACGCCCTAAGCGCATCTCTGATCATGTCATAGCTGCCTCCTCCAGCACCTCCCAAAGACCATGACATTGGGAGCAGTTTTCTCTGCACGGGCTCAGCCCCGCTGTCCAGCTTGTTTTTCTGTGTCCACCTGGCCTCTGCTCCAGATCACCTCCTCACTCCTCTCTTTGGGCCTCTCCTGTTACTATTCTCTGACCCTAGGTTCTCATCCCCCCTCACAGCCTCATCTTTGCCTACTGCAATCGCACTCATCTCCTGAAGTCTGCGCTTTCTCCCTGAACCCTCTCCTGATCCCACCAAGGGAAATTATTTTCTTGTCCTGCAAACCTTTTGACATGTGGCTTGTATCTTGTGAGGCACCGCATTCTGCCTTGTGTGACAGTGACTAGTGTGCTTGTCTCAGTCTCGGGACTAGTCCATAGGGTGGTCATCATAGAAGGATTATACTTCTAAGCCCCTCTGGGTCGGGGATATGGACTTGTCCTAGACAGTGTGTGGGAGTGGGAGCGGTGCGTGTCCTTTCTGGGATGAACATTCAACTCCTGAAGCGAGCACTCTATCTCTCTCTTCCCCTCTTTACAGAGGCCTTCAGTGTTTGCTGTTTTGTTGTTCAGGTGGCTGTTTTGTTGGCCTGGTCCTTGTGTGACAATCATGCACAGTCTCTAGCTGTCGTAATGCACATGTAGCATGGATGAGAGACACATTTTTGCCGTTTTAAGTCATTGAGGGTTTGAGGTTGTTGTCACAGCAAAACCTAGTCTCATGGGTCGTTAAGACCCACGCAGGTAGGAGTGTTGCCTTTTGACTTGAAACCTCTATGACGTCTAACACGTGCCCAATATGTGATGGGAATCCAGAAGTTATTTTGTGCAATTAAATTTAACCAAACCATGTTCACTGTAAAATGAGAAGGCAGGAAAATCGACGAGCAGGCACTGTGGAGTCAGCAGGCACTTCTCAGCTTCATGATTTGGGCAAGTGACCCCCTCCCTCAGCTTCCTTCCCCTGTTCATGAGGGGAATAAGCACAGCCTCCATTACAGGGCTCTTTGTGCCATGACACAACGCACACACACACTGCAGACAGCCGACGCATGCTGGCTGTTACTATGATCGGTCTCCCAGTATGAAAGTGGCAGGTACTGCTGCTTAACTACAGTGCTGGGCAAAGAAGAGATATGTGAAAATCAAGTAACATTAGGATTCACGTCCCAGTGGACAGGGTGAGACGACCAGCATGGCAGCACCTCACACTGAGTCCTGTGGGGAAGCAGTGCTCAAGGAGAGACTGCCTGGCCTGTGGCCCTGGCTGCTGGCTTCCCCCCCGCCCACTTTCTTCAAGCAGCTTGGGTGCCCAGCTCTTCACAGCGGAGGGCAGCAGAATCCAGGAAGCTGACTGTGGCCTTTCGGAATGAGGACCCAGAGTGGCACAGTGGGCTCTTTCAGCAATCTACTCACCAGGACCCCAACTATAACAATGTGTGCGTTGCCACCAAAGGTGGAACATAGCTAATGTCACCAGCAGGGAAGAATAATAAGTAAGTATGTTCATTAAGGCTAATTCATCTTCTATTTTCATCTATAATCATGTCTTAAAACTGAAGAGGTCATTATCATCAATTGCATCTTCAGTGAAAGGTGCATTTGCCTTTTCTTACATGCCATGCATTCATCGGGATTCTAGACATATTTCTATATTGTTACCTGTAATCACACCTAAGTCTTACTTAAACTGTGGTTATGTCTTTAAAAAAAAAACAAGCAGAACTCAAATTTCCTCCTTTGAATTTATTCCACTAATATTTGTTAGGTGCTCCCCATATGCTGGGCACGGTCCTTCCCCCAATAATTCAGGCAGATGGCTAACTCAGTAACTTAGGAGAGTTCTGAGACATGGAACAGGCTTCCAGAGGCTAGGTGGGGCTTGTGCTTGGCTCTGTTGAGTATTTTTATTGTTGATTTAGTTGAGCACTGAGAAGAAATGTGTATCAAGTCTGTAGACGTAGCACATCTGTTATCAAGGAGAAACAGCTCCTTTACAGATGACACAATCAGGATTCAAAATGTTCTTGATTGGCTGACACACAGCTGAAACCATGATGAGGAAACTAATAAAAATAAATGCAAAGTCCTGCGTTTAGGTTCATAGAGTCAACTACACAAACGCAATCCCAGTGGTTCATGTGGAAAAGAGCTGTGGGTTTTGGTTGGCTATGACCTCAAAGGGTGCCAACCATGAGAGCATATGCTACTTATTCGAGATCAGCATTGGGCCACAGGGACCCTGTGTTACATGGGAGTACTGAGTTCACATGGATGCCTCAGTTAAAGAGAGATGTTGAGGGGAATTAAGATGGTGATGTGTTTGTAGACAGTTTAAAATAAATATTGAAAACAGAAAAATATTATAGTTGTGTTTAAAAATGTCAGGAACTGTGACATTAAAAACGGAGAACATAGGCTGGGCACCGTGGCTCAGGCCTATAATCCCAGCACTTTGGGAGGCTGAGGTGAGTGGATCACGAGGTCAAGAGATCGAGACTATCCTGGCCAACATGGCGAAACCCTGTCTCTACTAAAAATACGAAAATTAGCTGGGCATGGTGGCACATGCCTGTAGTCCCAGTTACTCAGGAGGCTGAGGCAGGAGAATCGCTTGAACCCAGGAGGCAGAGGTTGCAGTGAGCTGAGATTGCGCCACTGAACTACAGTCTGGGCAACAGAGCGAGACTCCATCTCAAAAAAAAAAAAAAAAAAGAGAACACAGGTTCTGTCTGTTGCAGAGCCTCGATGTCAATTTTGTAGGAAGTCCACCTTACAACGGACACTCCAGTGGATAACAGAAGCCTCATAACAAATGGCTCCAGCCACAGGGCACCTGACCAGAACTGAGCTTCTCCTCTTCCTGTGATGGCAGTTTTCATGGCAGGGCACATCAGCTTCTCCCAGAAATCTGCATGAGACACACAGGCTTTCACTTTGCCCTCTGCCCTCACTGGCTCTCAGATTCTTGAATAAGATAGACCTATTTCTGTCATGAGATTTTCGTTTTTTTCTTTTTTTGAGACAGAGTTTTGCTCTTGTTGCCCAAGTTGGAGTGCAGTGGCACAACCTTGGTTCACTGCAACCTCTGCCTCCCAGGTTCACACGATTCTCCTGTCTCAGCCTCCCAAGTAGCTGGGATTACAGGCATGCACCGCCACGCCTGGCTAATTTTGTATTTTTAGTAGAGACAGGGTTTCGCCATGTTGGCCAGGCTGGTTTCGAACGCCTGACCTCAGGTGATCCACCCGCCTCAGCTTCCCAAAGTGCTGGGATTACAGGAATAAGCCACCGCACCTGGCCAATTTGTGGTTTTCTTCTAAGAACACACTTCTAATTTTATAATGGAAGGAGGTGGGAAAAATAGGATTTGGCTCAAATGCATATGCCCTACAACCACACGTTACAAAACGGAGATCTACCAACCCCAAAGAGTAATCACATATAAGCCTTTAGCTCTGCTGGGCACGGTGGCTCACGCCTGTACTCTCAGCACTTTGGGAGGCAGAGGTGTTCTCGTGAGAGCGAGTGAGTTCTCACGAGATCTTACGGTTTTATAGAGGCTTCCCCTCCTTCCATCTGCACCGCCCCTTCCTCCTGCCATCCTGACGAAGGGCGTTTGCTTCGCCGTCTGCCGCAATTATGTTCCCCGAGGCCTCCCCAGCCCTGCAGAACTGTGAGTAAATTAAATATTTTTCCTTATAAATTACTCAATCGTGGGTATGTCCTTACAGCAGCGTGAGAACCGACCAGTGCAGTTCCTTAGGAAGCCCCTGCTGGTTGTGGCTGGGGAGTGAAGCAAGGTGGGCCCAGAAGCTGCCGCGGGCTGAGCCGCAATGAGGAAGGTGCGTGGAGTCTCTACCACCGCCAGAGGAAGGGAGCTTGGCAGGAAAGTTACTTCTGTAAGTGGTGAGTTGCAGTGGCCAGGGTCTTAGGCAGAACTGAAGGGTAGTCAGTTGGGTTTGTCTCTGGTGAGCTCTGAGCTCGACACCTGCATCCCATTCCCACCTCCTGATGGCCCCTTTGTAGGCCCAGGGCTCCACCTTTCCTTGGAGCACAGGTGAGGACCCTCCAGCCAGAGATTCACAAACCCAGGTGAGTTCATTCTAGGTGCACAAACTCCAGGTTAGGAACCCCTGGTATCCTGTGCTTTATGAAAATTATTTTTAATTGTGGTAAAATACACATACCGTCAACTTTACCATCTTAACCATTGTTAAGTACAGTCGGCAGCATTAGGTTCATTCACATTGTTGTCCAACCGTCACCACCACCCATCCCCAGAACACTTCTAACATGAAAAACTGAAACTCTATCCCCGGTAAACAGCTCCCCATCCCTCCCTCCACAGCCCCTGCCCATCACCATTCTACCTCCTGTCTCTGAATTTAACTACTCCAGGATGTCTAGGATGTCATGTACGTGGAATCATGCAGCATTTGCCCTTTTGTGAGTGGCTTATTTCACTTAGCATAATGTCTTCAAGGTCATCTATGTTGTAGCATGGGTTAGAATTCCCTCCTTAAGGCTAAGTCATATTCCATTGTAGGTACACTGAACCTCTGCCTATCTGTGGGTTCTGTATCTGTGGATTTAACCAAATGCAGATCAAAAATATTAAAAAGGCTGGGCACGGCGGCTCACACCTATAATCCCAGCACTTAGGAAAACAGAGGTGGGCGTATCACTTGAGGTCAGCAGACCAGCCTGGCCAACATGGTGAAACCTTGCCTCTACTGAAAATACAAAAATAAGCTGGTCGTGGTGGCGCACACCTGTATTTTCAACTACTTGGGAGGCTGAGGCAGGAGAATTGCTTAAACTCAGCAGGCAGAGGTTGCAGTGAGCTGAAATGTGCCACTGCCCTCCAGCCTGGGCAACACAGCAAGACTCTGTATCAAAAAAAAAAAAAGTACATATATACACATATACACACATATATAAATTGCATCTGTACAGAACACGTGCAGACTTTTTTCTTGTTATTCCCTAAACAATACCGTATAACAGTTATTTACATGGCATTTACATTGTATTAGGCATTGTAAGTAATCTAGAGATGATTTAAAGTATTTGGGAGGATGTACATAGGTTACATGCACATGCTACACCATTTTGTAGCCACAGATTTTGGTGTCTGTGGGAGGTCCTGGAACCAACTCCCCATGGGTATCTGTATATGTCACATGTTGCTTGTTCATTCATCAGTGGGTGGATGCTGCGGAGGGCTCCATCCCTTGCCTACTGTGAATAACACTGCTGTGGGCATGTGCTATCCTGCTTTTATATTTACAAACTCTTCACTAAATTATCAGATTCTCACAATGACCCTGCGAAATACGTACCATTATTACGTTCTCATTTTTCAGATGAGGACACTGTGACTTTATATAGCCATTTCCATTGTTAATATTGCAGTTTGGGGAATTAATGAAGGGCTTGGGGAACATGCCTCGCAATGCCAAGGATTCACTCCAGGTGTGGGCACATGTGTGTGTATGATATGTATGTGTGTGGTGTATGAGTGTAATGTGTGATATGTATGTGAGTGTATGTATATGTGTATGCATGTGGTGTGTGTGATGGATGTGTGTGAGCATGTGTGATGTGTTTTGTGTGTATGTGAGTGGTGTGTGTGTGCCTGTGATATATATGTGAATGTATGTGTGTGGTGTGTGTATGATGTGTGAGTGTGTGCTGTGTATGTGTCTGGTGTGATTGTGATGTGTATGTGGGGTGTGGGTGTGTGTGATGTACATGAGTATGTGTATATGAGTATGTGTATATATAGTGTGTGTATATGTAGCTAGGTATAGACATAGGTATAGAAATATTAAAAATTTTAAATTGAAAAGAAAACATGGTTTTGCCCATGGTTGCTGGCCCATAACTCCCATAGCCCTTTTGTTATGTTGGGTGCTTTAGGCCTCAGAAAACAGAACCCCTCTCTCTGACCTTCTCCTGCCCTCCTTTTTCCCACTCTTTTTGTCCCCAAGGCAGGAATCTTCCTCACCTTTCTTTCTTGAAGCTGATCCTAAAGAAAATCTCTGACCTACCTTGCCTGACTCTAGGGCATAAGACCTCCATTTCAGAAAGGGTCTCACCCCATCCCTGGGGAAGGAAAGCCATGCAGAGAGGCCAAGAAGGATTTGGATGGACAGGCCCTGCTGGGTTCCGCACTCTGTCTGTTAGTGTCGGATAGCACCCTTTGTGTCCAGTCACACTTCTGCATGGTGGTCCGTGCCTCCATCGTGCCTGTCCAGTGAAGTCTCCGTAAAGGCCCAAGAGGACAGGATAGGATGAGCTTCAGGATGGCTGAGCATGTGGAGATGTGGAGGGTGGCGCACCAGGGAGGGATGGGAGCTCCGTGCCACCCATGTGTCTTCACCTGTGTCTTTCCTACTGTCCTATATGATAAACTGGTTAACGTGAGTGAGTGTTTCCCTGATCTGTGAACCACTCTAGCAAATTAATCAAATCGGAGGAGGGGATCATGGGATCCCCAATTTGTAGCTGATCAGTTAGAGGCACAGGTGAAACAAACGGGGGCCTGGGGATCAGCAATGGGAGTCAGCTGAGTCTCATGGGACTGAGCCCTCGGCCTCCTTGGGATCCTTCGTGGTCTCCAGGTATGTCGTGCTGGAACAGAATTGGAGGCCCCCCAGCTGGTGTCCTTTGCAGAACTGATTGCTTGTTGGTGGGGAGAAATCCCACACATTTGCTCAAGGTCTCCCGTGCGGATTGTTGTGGTGTGAGGGAAGAGGAAAAATCATTTGTGTTTTTCCCTAGTCAGACACAGAAGCTCACGGTTCACAGTTACTGTGTGACCAGGCAGGGTCTTGAATGCAGGTTTTCCCAAATCAAGAGTCATTGAATTTCAGCTCCGTTGGTTAAACATGGGGACCACACATGCCCTTCATTTGTTTTTGATGAGGAAAGGAATATTGTTTAGAAGTCTCCTCCACAGGACTTCACTGAATAATGGAAGGTGGGGGTGACACCCTTGGTTTCCAGAATAATCTGATATATTCTCAGGGGTCCTGAATGAATGTAATGCTAATCCCCATGAAATCTTGTCTTGATTCCTGAGGCCTGGGGTAAGAAGGTAAGGAGGGGATGCACCCCCGCAAGCTCATGATGATGGGGAGGCACAGAATCTCATGTCTGTCCCCTTAGACAGCCTCTTTCCCCTAGAGACAAGAGGGTTTGATGCCCACAGAACCCAGGCTGGAGGGGAGCTGGGGTGTGAAGGGGCAGCATGGGCACTGGTTCCCGGGAGCACTGGTTCCCGCAGCTGCCCCACTAAGCCTCACCTGCAAGAAGAGCTGTTCCTGAGCCCTGTTGAAAGGCTCCAAAACATTAACTGCCTGTAATTTTGACACGTCAGATATTTAATAAGGAACAAATTAGCACTTGGGTCTTTTTTTTTTCCGAGACAATCCAATTTCTATGCCAGGCACCAACTTCTGTATTTCACAATGCATTTTCGAAGGTTAATTAGAGAAGCAGCAGAGATAGTGTTTTCCAAGAGGGATTTTTCTAGTTCCTTCCAGGTCTATGGATGGCGGAAAAAAATAACTTTCAGACACTGTAAATTGAGTGTGTGAGGCTGTGAGAATAAACCCATCTCATTAGTCATTGTGTCAATTATAGTATCTGAGGAACAGTTTTGTAGCAATAGCATATTTATTTGATGTTTCAGAAGCTACCTGGACCCACTGTTAGGAGGTATTGGCTCTTAATGCTCCGAGTACGTCTTTAACAAAATGGCACTCCATAAAAATTTAGCGTGCTCCTACTGTAATTAAATGGCCCTAGTCATTTTTGCATTTATGATATAAACTATAATGGCTGTAAAATCCCGCAATTAACTTTCCTTGCGCCAACATTTCATACTTGAGAAATTCTCATTACAAATTTCATTACTGATTCACTTATCTGTAATTTGTCCTATGTAACCTAAAGAATATTAACAAATTTAGAGTCACTTTTGCTCTATTAAAAACGAAATATAAAAGTCTTTCACCTAGTGAGTCAATCATGGTGCCTCAAAAGACCCCCGGTGGGTCAAGTGTGACAGTGAGGACGGGAAGGGAAAGAGAGTGCATTTGATTGGAAAGAGTAGACTGGATGTGAAGGAAGGTAAGCAGGTGTCATTGAGCTCACCAGCCTCTGCAGAGACCAGGCATAGACATACTTGAGTGAGTCCCAGGAGAAAGCAAACTGAGCATTGGAGTAACAACAAGGGAAGTAGATGAAGGGCCGGAGTTTGCTATCCAAGGGCCTGGAGCGCTTTCCACTTCTGCTTCGGTTCTCCTCTCTCTGGTGCTCCTTTCTCTCTGGAGTGGGGCTGGCTGAAGTGAAGCCTGCGGTGGTGTAACCCGCCCTTCTGCTGGGTTGCTTTGGTAGGAAGTCCGTCCAAAAAACTTCGCTGTTACCAATAGCAGTGGCAAGACAGAAGAGGAATTCAACTGAGAAGGTCCCCACCTGAGGGATACGTGTATTTGGAGTTTCCATCTCCCCAGGCACGGTTGTCTTGAGGGGAAATTTGGAGAAACTTCCCTCCACCTTTAAGCCTGCTCTGCCCGCACTTTAAAGGCATGAATGAAAATACATCCACATGAAAGTGAAGTGAAGGTTGACTGACCTAGTGTCAGGGGCCCTGAATTCTCACACTCGTGCTGTCGTGACCTTGCCATGACTGTGGCAAGTTGTGTGACCTGTCTGGGCCCCAGTGGCCAGACTAGGAAAGGAAGGAGTTTCACTAGGATGACAGTTGAAACCCTATGTTCTTCCAAGAACAGTTTTCTGGTAGGGAAAGCCAAGAGCTTCTCATTACCCAACAAATGGGTGATGTGGGTGCCCTGCCTGCCAGCCACTGGGTCCAGCAGAGTGATATCCACAAGGAGCAGCCTGCATAAATATTTCCCCCAGTAATGTCTATTTCAGCATTTCCCTGCCTTCTATAACTGCATTTATTTTATTCTAATTTGTAATTAACTTTTACAAAATTAAGTTGGAGATGGAAAATTACTGTCCCGACATAAACCTGCCGCTGGATGTGACAGTGTTAACCCAATCAACAATTCGATTCATAAACGAAAGAAATGTTGTCATACTTATTAGTTCTGTGTGCTCCATCTTTTATAGAATATTACAGTGTGAATTGAAATTTTATATGATTTAATAAGCCTCAAAAAGATATTATGGCCAAGTAACCACATAACTGTAACAAATCGTCCTCCTCCCTCATTACAGAGCTTTCTCCGCATGCGGGGCTCTCGGCCTCATTATCAGAGTGGTGTCTTTGACAGCCCAGGGCCCATTAAAAACACCTTGAAGAAAGCATTCACCACGCTGTGGAGCTTCAAAATCTATACTGGGCTGGAATCCTTGAGGGTGGCGTTATCAAATGAGGAAACAATTCCTTTCATTTTTCATCTGAAGACTCAGGCAGTAAACATGTTATCTGGCCCTATAAGCACCCCCATGCTTCTGTGAGACCTAAGCAAGTTCTGCATTGCCCTGGCAGCCGTGGAGGTCAAATCATCAAAACAGCAGCAGAGGAAGGGGTTTACTGCTCTTCCAAATCTTCAGCTGGGTTTTATAGGGTTACCCATTTAGATAAGCTTCTTTGTTTTCAGAGCATCAGACCTCCCATTTGTAGCTGATAGCCATTTTTCAAAGGTTTCTGGCTCACCCAGGAATTCATTAGGGTGGGCAAGAAAAGAACAGTGGATAGAATAGACCAGTGGGGCAATCTAAGTCCCATTCCCTGTCCCTTTACATTGGTTGTTGGTCCCTGTGACTCATCCAGACCCCTTGGATTCCAATCTGGAATGCGAAAGCTGGAACTATAAGTGTTCTGTAATCACAGGCAGTGGTTTTCTTGGAGCCTGGTGTGATTTCTGTAGCTTGCAGCAATATGTGGGACATACTTGCACTGAAGAATTTAATGACTTGTTTTACTGCTGCCTGCCATCAATATTTATCTATATTAACTGAAGAAAGACATTACTGGAAATGGCGTTTCACACCTCTGAGCATTATACAGTAATTCTGAAGTCATACGTTGTACCAAATTCTCTGGGCAAACACAGACATACAGTATGAATGGAAATAACCCAAGTCAAAGTTTTTAAAACTTGAATTGTCTGCAGCAATCTGGAAAATCAAAGTCAAAATGACCCGAATTGCTGTGGCTGGGAATGACTGGATTAAAAGCAATGGAAACAATCATTTCTCGGCTTGGTTTTTCTTGAATTAGCAGACGCGTATTTCAAGTATATTTAATAGAAA
>CAUYNB010068021.1:0-10068 GCA_963574225.1 Lagothrix lagotricha
AGTTTCCCTCTTGTCTCCCAGGCTGGTGTGCAATTGCGTGATCTCAGCTCACTGCAATCTTCGCCTCCTGGGTTCAAGTAATTCTCCTGCCTCAGCGCCTCCCAAGTAGCTGGGATTACAGGCACCCACCACCATGCCCAGCTAATTTTTTTATTTTTAGTAGAGATGGGGTTTCACCATATAGCAAGGCTGGTCTTGAACTCCTGACCTCAGGTGATCCACCCGCCTTGGCCTCCCAAAGTGCTGGGATTACAGGTGTGAGCCACCACACCCGGCCTAAACTGAATTTTTAATGAATGCTTTTAGAGACTGATCAAGAGGGAAGTTTTTGGTGATGAGTTAAAAAAAAAAAAAAAAAAAAATTGCTGTTCAAAAAACTTGTAAAAATTAAGCATCATGCTATTTTATGATTTTGACTGCAATTTTAAAAGATGAACTAAAAAATTTAAAACAATAATAATTCTATAAATAAAATTAAAGATTTCTAGGCATTTTAATAAAAGAAATTTGGTAACTAAATACTACAATTAAACTGATGAACTTTATTGGAGTTAAAACTATAACAAAGTTCATCCTAAAACACTTTGCAATGCAAAATTATTTCACTCAAGGAGTGTTTAATAATTTGAATGCTAGGAATTACAAGCAATTTTCAAAAGCAGAAACTCACATTCATAAAACTTTATACATCATTTGAACTAAAAGACATTTATACTACTAAAATCAAACATGCATCACCTTCAAACATTCTTATATCATGATTTTTATATATTACATTATTTAACACCATTCCTCGTTACATGGATTTTATCATACACTTGCACCATTCTCCTTGGATTTTTGATCTTTGTCTTCATTCTTTACATTATCCTGTAAGACAATAGAGAAGGAAAAAATACATTTTATTAGATTTTCTTAAATGTTACTTTGATATTAAGAGTGCAATTGTATTCAGTTTGGTATACTTTTTTCTAGTGATAAAGAATATATTAATTTTAATATCTTAAAATTAATGGTGACAAAGTGTTTCCCTTAATTCTGCCCACCAATAAATGGGGTCTCAAAAAGCAGTAAATGGGACAGGTATGGTGGCTCATGCCTGTAATCTCAGCACTCTGAGAGGCCAAGATAGGTGGGCTGCTTAGCCCAGAAGTTGGAGATCAGCCTGGGCAAGATGGTGAAACCCCGTCTCTACAAAAAATATTAAAATTAGCTGGGTGTGCTGGAGCACACTTGTAGTCCCAGCTACTCAGGAGGCTGAGGTGGGAGGATCACGTGAGTCTGGGAGGCAGAGGTTGTAGTGAGCCAAGATAGAGTCACTACAATCTAGCCTGGGCAAAAAAGCAAGACCCTGTCTCAAACAACAACAACAACAGCAACAGCAAAAAAGAGAAGTGAAGTGAATGGTTTAGTTCAAACTATACTGTGGACTGAAAAGAAATCTAAATGAAACTTTCTTCAAGTCTATACACTTAAATCATGTTGACATTCCAACTAAGCTTTTAGAAAAACAACATCTTTTGGGAATCACTTTTTTTTTTTTTTTTTAAGACACGGTCTCACTCTGTTGCCCAGGCTCGATAGTGTAATGGCGCAATCTAGACTCACTTCAACCTCTGCTTCCCGGGTTTAAGTGATTCTCCTGCCTCAGCCTTCCAGGTAGCTAGGTTTACAGGTGCCTGCCTCCACGTCTGGCTACTATTTTTGTATTTTTAGTAGAGACAGGGTTTTATCATGTTGGCTAGGCTGGTCTTGAACTCCTGACCTCAGGTGATCCACCCGCTTTGGCCTCCCACAGTGCTAGGATTACAGGTGTGAGCCACCGTGCCCAGCCTGGGAATCACTTTTCACTAATCTCAGGAAGGACAGAATGCCATCATTATTTGCTTTCAGAATAACCACTGAGAGCTTAGTAACATTAGAATACATTAAAAACACCAGAGTTAGATTTAAAAAACTATGAAAATGTTAAAAGTACAAAATTTCTCACCTTCTTGAGAACAGTGTGGATTTCATCCATTACTGTAGATAAGTTTCTGATTGTCTTATTCAGTTGGTTTTCAAATTGTAAATTCATGTTTTCTGAAATCTTTAAGTTTTCTTGTAACTGACTAAGGTCCTTTTTAACTTCTCTGAGTTCACCAGAGAGGCTTTTGTTGGAATTCTCCAAATTTAATATGGTTTTTTCATCTTCCTCTGTTTAAAAAAATCCAAAAATTTATACTTAAAGCTCCTTAAAATTTCCAATTTAACTCTGAAGTTAAAATATTTAAGCTGTGAAAATAAAAAGCTGATAAATTCCATAAAATGGCAATATTTCTCAATTTCATTAGTCATAAAGCACATTGCAATATTAATTTCATTTATTTATTTATTTATTTTTGAGACCGAGTCTAACTCTGTTGCACAGGCTTGAGTGAAGTGGCACGATCTCGGCTCACTGCAACCTCCGCCTCCCATGTTCAAGTGATTCTTCTGCCTCAGCCTCCCGCGTAGCTTGGACTATAGGCACATGCCACCGCACCCAGCTAATTTTTGTGTTTTTAGTAAAGACAGAGTTTCACCATGTTGGTCTGGATGGTCTCAAACTTCTGACCTTGGGCAATACGCCCACCTCGACCTCTAAAAGTGTTGGTATTACAGGCGTGAGCCACCATACCGGCCTGTTTCATTCAAATTAATTTTTAATTCATATTACTTCAAAACCTATGTTCTATTTTTAGTTGACTGTATAAATTAGAGAACACAGACTGGTAAAAACTGAAACTAGAAGATGATTAAAAGGATGCAACAGAATAACAATGAACCTGAGAAGAATGCACATGAAGACCTAAGACTCAGATAAAGCTAAGCAATTTTATAACATGAACCAGAAATAAAAAGTAAAGTTCCTGGCAGGGTGCAGTGGCTCATGCCTGTAATGCCAGCACTATGGGAGGCCAAGGCAGGCGATCACTTGAGGTCAGGACTTCGAGACTAGTCTGGCCAACAGGGCAAAACCCCATCTCTACTAAAACTACAAAAAAATAACTAGGCCTGGTGGCACAAGCCTGTAATCTCAGCTACTTGGGAGGCTGAGGTGGGAGAATCACTTGGACCCTGGAGGCAGTAGCTGCAGTAAGCTGAGATGCTCCACTGCATTCCAGCCTGGGCGACAGAGTGAGACCCTGTCTCAAAATAAATAAAAAATTAAAAATTTTTAAAAAGCAAAGTTCCTTACAACCTCGATGAAAATATGTGGTATACATATGCAAAAGTGTATATAAGCATGTACATGTGTATGTACGTACATAAAAATGTACATATCCCAGCAGGGTGCTAAAAGTATGAACATATCCAATGCTAACCCTTACCTGTTTTTTCTTCCAGTAACTGCAGCTTCTGTTCTACTTCAGCTCTTACTTTTTCGCTCTTTTCCAATTTTTGCAAGAGGCTTCCTACATCTACCATTGCACCATTGTACACGATGAGGCCAACATTTTGTTCCACATCCTTTGATTCCTGCTTTACTGTTGGTGTTGGAAGTAATAATCTGTTTCCTACAATATAAAATATACCGTATTTTAGTAAGTTATTTTTCTTCAATTACTAGTGTATTTATTAAAAAGTAAAATCTTAAAATAATACGCTCAGACCTAGCATATCTTCCTGCGATGACTCCGACTCTTCATGGTTTTCATCATCTTTTGAGGTGTCTGTTAATTTCCGGTAAAAGCAAGATTCACGGAGCACTACTTTATTAAGAAGCTTCTTTACCTGTAATGCAAGCAAGTAAACGAAATAAAGAGATGAAAATACGTTTTTTGATTCTCTTAGAACAGCTGTTGTAATTTTCACTTTTTTTTTTTTTTTTTGAGAGAGTCTTGCTTTGTTGCCCAGGCTGGAGTGCAGTGGTGCGATCTCAGCTCACTACAACCTCCACCTCCTGGATTCAAGTGATTCTCCCACCTCAGCCACCAGAGTAGCTGGGATTACAGGCACCCACCATTATGCCCAGCTAACTTTTGTATTTTTTTTAAAGACAGGGGTTTCACCATGTTGGACAGGCTGGTCTTGAACTCCTGACCTCAGGTGATCTACCTGTCTTGGCCTCCCAAAGTATTGGGATTACAGGTGTGAGCCACCATGCCCGGCTGTAATTTTCACTTATGATAGATATCCATGGAACTTAGTAAGACCCAAGTTACCTTTGAAAAATTGTTATAAAGCATAACACTGATAAAAATATATGCACAGGAATGTTTATTACAGCAGAGTTGGTAAATCCAAGAAATGAAAACCACCAGTAACAGAGACTAGGTAGGTCAATTATGGTACATGTATATAATGAGTACTATGTAGCTATAAAAAAAGTTATAAAAAGAATGAGGCAAGTCTCTTTTTTCATGGTAGAATGTCTATAGTATACTGTGGAATGTAAAAAAAAAAAAAAAAAAAAAGCCAATCAAAATGATTCCATGCTTTGTTTATAAAAATGGAACTGAACTTCTTACAAAAAGATCTAGAATTTTATATATTTTTAGTCCTAAGAAACAGAAACAGATGGAAAGGGAGAGGGGAAGTGTTTTAAAATTGGCTTGTGTTATATTGCTTTATTATTATTATTTTTGAGACGGAGTCTTGCACAGTCACCCAGGCCGGAGTGCAGTGGCGCGATCTCGGCTCACTCCAACATCCGCCGCCTGGGTTCAAGTGATTCTTCTGTCTCAGCTTCCCAAGTAGCTGGTATTACAGGCGCATGCCACCACACTCGGCTAATTTTTGTATTTTTAGTAGAGATGGAATTTCGCCATGTTGGCCAAACTGGAACTCCTGGCCTCAAGTGATCTGCCCGCCTTGGCCTCTCAAACTGCTGGGATTATAGGTGTGAGCCACCACGCCTGGCTATTATATTGCTTTAATATATCAAAAAGTCAGTAGAGGTTCTATTAACTTTTCATTGGAAAAAGTAACTTTTTGAAAAGTTACCAAAAAATGTTTTCATTTTAAATATTCACAAGATAGATTACCTGAGCCCGAGAAAGATGTAGTCCAAGAGTATAAAGTATTTCTTCCAAATCCTTTTCAAGAAGGTAACCACAATGACTTTGATCAAAATAAACAAAAGCCATTAACAGATCTCTGTTAATTGTGATCATCTGAGTCTTTTCTTTTTCCTAGGAAAATGGAGAAGTAGAAGACATATATTCAATTTTTTCTTTTTTTGAGATGGAGTTTCGCTCTTGTTGTCCAGGCTAGAGTGCAATGGCATGCTCTCGGCTCACTGCCACCTCCCTGTCCCAGGTTCAAGTGATTCACATCCTGCCTCATCCTCCAGAGTAACTGGGATTACAGGCATGTGCCACCATGCCCAGCTAATTTTTTATTTTTAGGAGAGACAGGGTTTCACCGTGTTGGTCGGGCTGGTCCCAAACTGCTGACCTCAGGTGATCTGCCTGCCTCTGCCTCCCAAAGTGCTGGAATTACAGGTGTGAGCCACCATGCCCAGCATAGTATTTGAATTTTTTAACCCCCGAAAAGTGAGAAATGGAGACTGTGCATATAATAGCAATAATCTAATAAGGTATTTGCCTCATCCTAAATAAAATGAGTTAGTTTGGTATATGAACATGAGAGAAAGGAATCAGACATACTATTTATCTGACACAGCCACAAACACAAAAAACAACTGACAAAAATTTTACTTAGTGGTAATACAGATGTGTAGGACTAACAAACTTCACAACTGTGTTATGTTTAGATGATGTAAGACATCACCATATTATAAAGAATACAGTATTCAATAAATACCTTATCTTTAGAGGGCCTCTCCTTGCAGTATCTGTTGATATCTCTTTTGTCATCTCGTTTGGTCATTTCTTCCTCATCCCTATCTGTAAAAAATACATATAACAGTGGCAAAAAGTCATTAATACACATATTTTCAAGTTGGGCACAGTGGCCCATGACTGTTATCTCAGCTACTCAGGAGGCCGAAGCAGGAGGATAACTTAAGCCCAGGAGTTCGAGACTGTAGTGAGCTATGACTGCACCACTGCACTCCAGCCTGGGTGACAGATCAAGACCCTGTCTTTTAAACAACAACAAAAATATGAAGAAAAACCTTATGCTAAAACATACATGAACCTTGATAACAAGCTAAGTAAAATAAGCCAGTCACAGATAAATCACTTATTATGTGATTCCATTTATATGAAATGTCCAGAATATCTACAGAAACAAAAAGCAGACTCATGGTTGCCTAGGACTGAAGAAGTTCAAGGGAGATGGGAAGTGACTTCTAATGAGTCTCTTTTGGGTTCTGGGTTTCTTTTGAGGGAGATAAAAATGTTCTAAAGTTAATTGTGGTGATGGTTGTACAACTCTGAATGTATTAATTAACCACTGACTTGTATACAGACACAACTTGGGAGTTATTAAAGGCTCTGGTTCCAGACCACCCCAATAAAGCAAGTATTGCAATAAAGCTAGTCAAACACATTTTTTGGTTTTCCAGTACACATAAAAGTTATGTTTACAGCCAGCCATGGTGGTTCATGCCTGTAATCCCAGCACTTTGAGAGGCCGAGGCAGGTAAAACACTTCGGCTCAGGAGTTTGAAACCAGCCAATGCAACATGTCAAAACTCCATCTCTATAAAAAAACACAAAAATTAGCCAGGCATGGTAGCACACGCCTATAGTCTCAGTTGCTTGGAGGGCTGAGATGGGAGAATCACTTAAGCCTGAGATGTTGAGGCTTCAGTGATCCATATTCACGTTATAGTACTCTGGCCTGGGTGACAAAGCGAGATCCTGTCTCAAAAAAAAGTTATGTTCATACTATACTCTAGTCTATTAAGTGTGCAATAGCATTATGCCTAAAAAGAGTATACACATTAAAAGATACTTTATTGCTAAAAGCACTAACAATCACCCCAGCCTTCAGAAAGTGGTAAGCTTTTTGCTAGTAAAGGGTCTTGCCTCAGCCTGAGCAACATAATGAGACCCCCATCCCTACAAAAATAATTTAAAATTAGAGTTAATCGCTGGGCACAATGGAGCACACCCATAATCCCAGCACTTTGGGAGGCTGAGGCGGGTAGATCACTTGAGGTAAGGAGTTCAAGACTAGCCTGGCCAACATGGTGAAACCCAGTCTCTAGAAATACAAAAATTAGCTGTGTATGGTGGCCTGTGCCTGTAGTCCCAGCTACTTGGGAGGCTGAGGCTGGAGAATTACTTGAATCCGGGAGGCAGAGATTGCAGTAAGCCGCGACTGTGCCACTGCACTCCAGCCTGGGTGACAGAGTGAGACTGCTTATTTAACTAAGTTTACGTCATATTCTAAATTATTTAAACAATGTTTACAGCATCTTCACAGAGGTAGAACGTATCTCAAAAAAAAACACTTTCATGGCTGGGTGCGGTGGCTCACGCTTGTAATCTCAGCACTTTGGGAGGCCAAGGTGGCCGATCACCTGAGGTCAGGAGTTCAAGACCAGCCTGGCCAACATGGTAAAACCCTCTCTACTAAAAATACAAAAAATTAGCTAGCCGTGATGGCAGTCGCCTGTAATTCCAGCTACTTGGGAGGCTGAGGCAGGAGAACCACTTGAACCCAGGAGGCGGAGGTTGCAGTGAGCTGAGATCACACCATTGCACACCAGCCTGGGTGACAAGAGCAAAACTGTATCGAAATAAAACAAAACAAAACACTTTCTGTGCTCATCCATAAGAAGCAAACAATCATCTGTTTAGTTTTATCCTGATATTGCAGCAGATCTATCCCATCTTCAGGCTGCATTTTTTTTTTTTTTTTTTTTTTTTTTTAGACAGATTTTCCCTCTCGTTACCCAGGCTGGAGCGCAATGGCATGATCGCAATGCAACCTCTGCCACCCAGATTCAAGTGATTCTCTTGCCTCAGCCTCCCGAGTAGCTGGGATTAAACACATGCACCACTATGCCTGGCTAATTTTTTTCTATTTTTTAGTAGAGACGGGGTTTCTCCATGTTGGTCAGGCTGGTCTTGAACTCCTGACCTCAGGTGATCTGTCTGCCTCGGCCTCCCAAACTGTTGGGATTACACATGTGAGCCACCGCACTCGGCTTCAGGCTGCATTTCTAATTTTAGTTCTCTTGCTCTTTCTACCACAGCTGCAGTTATTCCCTCTACTGAATTCTTGAACCCTTCAAAGTCATCCATGAGAACTGAAATCTTTTTTTTTTTTTTTTTTTTGAGACAGAGTCTCGCTCTGTCTCCAGGCTGAAGTGTAGTGGCATAATCTTGGCTCACTGTAATCTCTGCCTCCCAGGTTCAGGCAATTCAACTGCCTCAGTCTCCCGAGTACCTGGGACTACAGGCGTGCACCACCACATCCAGCTAATTTTTGCATTTTTAGTAGAGACAGGGTTTCACCATCTTGGCCAGGCTGGTCTTGAACTCCTGGCCTTAAGTGATCCACCCGCCTCGGCCTCCCAAAGTGCTGGGATTACAGGTGTGAGCCACTGCACAAGGCCAAGAATTAAAATCCATTTCATCCAAGCTACTGTTTTTTGTTTTTTGTTTTTTTTTCCTGAGATGGAGTTTTGCTCTTGTTGCCCAGGCTGGAGTGCAATGGTGCAATCTCGGCTCACTACAACCTCCACCTCCCAGGCTTAAGCGATTCTCCTGCCTTAGCCTCTCAAGTAGCTGGGATTACAGGAGCCCACTAGTATGCCTGGCTAATTTCTATATTTTTTAGCAGAGACGGGGTTTTACCATGTTGGTCAGGCTAGTCTCAAATTCTTGACTTCAGGTGATCTACCCTGCCTCAACCTCCCAAAGTGCTGGGATTACAGGTGTGAGCAACCACACCCACCCTAAACTTCTGGGTTTTTTTTGTTTTTTTTGGGAGGGAATCTGGCAGTCACCAGACTGGAGTGCAGTGGCACAATCTGGGCTCACTGCCACCTCTGCTTCCTGTGTTCAAGCAATTCCCCCGCCTCAGCCTCCCAAGTAGCTAGGACTACAGGTGTGCGCCACCACAACCAGCTAATTTTTGTATTTTTAATAGAGATGGGGTTTCATCATATTGGCCAGGATGTTCTCTATCTCCTGACCTCGTGATTCACCTGCCTCGGCCTCCCAAAGTGCTGGCATTACAGGCATGAGCCACCACACCCAGCACCAACTACTGTTAATGTTGATATTTTTACCTTCTTATATGAATCACAAATGTTTCTAATGGCATCTAGAATGGTCAATCCTTTCCAGAAGGTTTTCTTACTTTCCCCAAACCCATCAGAGGAAATAATATATACTATGGTAGCAAGAGCCTTCGGAAATGAATTTCGTGGTTGGGTGTGGTGGCTCACACCCCTAATCCTAATACTTTGGGAGGCTGAGGCAGGAGGATCACTTGTGCCCTGGAGTTACCACCAACCTGGGCAACATAGTAAGACCCTGTCTCTAAAAATCAAAAAAACTAAATTTAAAAAGGAAATGTATTTCATAAAAAGTAGGACTTGAAAGCTGAGGCCAGGCACAGTGGCTCATACCTGTAATCCCAGTGCTTTGGGAGTCCAAGGTGCCGGATCACTTGAGGTCAGGAGTTCGAGACCACCCTGGCCAACATGGTGAAACCCTGCTTCTATTAAAAATACAAAAATTAGCTGGGCATGGCGATGCATGCCTGTAATCCTAGCTACTTGGATGAGGTGGGAGGATCACTTGAGGCCAGGAGGTCCAAGGCTAGACTGGACTGAGCTATGATCATGCCACTGCATTCCAGTCTGCATGACAGAGCGAGCCCATCTTAAAAAAAAATGGTGAGTTGAAATTACTCTTTGGGCCGGGCGTGGTGGCTCACGCCTGTAATCCAAGCACTTTGGAGGCCAAGGCAGGTGGATCACCTGAGGTTGGGAGTTCAAGACCAGCCCAACCAACATGGTGAAACCCTGTCTTAAAAAAAAAAAAAAAAAGAAATTACTCTTTGATCCAAGGGCTGCAGAATAGATGCTGCAGCTATGAAACATTAATCTCCTTTTACATCTCCATCAGAGCTCTGGGTGACTAGGTATGGTGTCAGTGAGAAGTATTATTTTCC
>CAUYNB010068022.1:0-28679 GCA_963574225.1 Lagothrix lagotricha
CATGTTATCCCTCCCCAACCTCCCCACCCCCCACTGTCCCAAAGGACATATTTTCTATAAGAGGGAAGCAGAAAATAAAACAGTAAACCAACTAAGGGGTGGCAAGAACTAATGAGGGGAAAAAATCAGAGTGGAATCCTAGAAGCTGGGTGAAAAAGCTGTTTCTGAGAGGAAAGTAAGATCAAATGTCTCAAATGCTATGGATAGACCCAAGTAGACCAAGAAGAAAACGCATTTGATGACAGGAGGCCCACAGGCCAGCTTGTTCAGGCCAGTTATTGTGGGGACATCTGCTTATTTTCAGTGGGTTCAGGAATACAAAGGAGAATGGGAATTGAAGAAAGTGAGCCAAGTTATGTATTAAAGATTCAATAATTGCTATAAAAGAAAACAAAGAAAGCCAGAGGGAAATGTGAATCCAAGAGGTATTTTTTTAAATAATTGTACTGGGAGATATTTGAACATTATATTTGGAAGCTGACAGAAATGATTCAATAGAGGAAATATTATTGATACCTGAGGAGGGACAGCTGTAGCAGTGATAGCCTTGAACTGATGAGAGGGGATGGGATCCAGTGCCCAGAGGAAGGACGGGGCTTAGACTTTAGCTAAGAGTTCATTCCTTAACGGGAGGTCTTACATCTAAAAGAATTAATCTTGGAACAGGAGGGCTACTAGACTTCAGCTAACAGTTCATCCCTGAACAGGAGAGAAGGTGAAGAATACGGACTGACATAGTTTGAATATGTGTCCCTGTCCAAATCTCATGTTGAATTGTAATCTCCCTTGCTGGAATTGGGGCCTGGTGGGAGGTTTTGGGTAATGGGAATGGATCCCTCAGGCTTAGTGCTGTCCTGGAGACAGTGAGTTCTCGTGAGCTCTGGTTATTTAAAAGTGTAAGGCACCTCCCCCCATATCCCCTTTCTCTCTCACTCACTTCTGCTTGCATCATGTGATGTGCCTGCTCCCCCTTCGCCTTCCACCATGACTGTAAGCTTCCTATGGCCTCCCTAGAATCCAAGCAGATGCCTGTACCACACTTCCTGTATAACCTGCAGAACCATAAGCTAGTTAAACCTCTCTTCTTTGTAAACTACCAAGTCTTAGGTATTTCTTTATAGCAATGCAAGAACAACCTAATGCATGGACTATGGTCTCTGCTGGGTTTTCCCCAGTACCACGTTCATGTTTTATAAATGTAATATTCTCTAAAATCTCTCTGAAAATGCTAATTACAGGGATTCTCTTAGAAGTTTTTTAATGTTACTGGTGTTACCTAAATAATTTCTTTTTATGTAGCAGTCTGTTTCTCTACTATTGATTTTTTTAAAAGATTTAGTGATATTGGTTGATCTTTCCTAGTTATGACTAAAGAAAAATGGTTGGGTGATTAGCATATGATTTCTCCATGATTGGTGTGGGAATATGTGGTTTATTTGTCTTCATTTCTCATCTCCATCCATCTCAATCCTTATCTCAGCATGTGAAGGTGATATAACAAACTTTTTGCCATCTCTCTAGATCCAGTGTTTTCTCCTATACAAGCTCATTCTACACAGTCTAATCAGACTTAAATCTTCCTAAGAAAACATCATCACTAGATTACTTCTCTTCATAAAATCACTAACCTACGTCTTGGTTTTTTATAAGATGAAGATCATATTTCCCAGCTTGCATTTTAAAATCCTCTGTGATTAGTTCTTGTTAAAATTTGAAACCTTATTCTCACTACTGTAGCAAAGTCTTATAGAAACACACATATATCCATGCTCCCTGGTCTCCCACAGGCTCTTACTGTCTCTCAGTAGTGGCTCTACATACCTATTTACCTCACACCAGCACTTACCACATAACTGTTTCTGTGCCTTCCATTTTCTTTAAGTTATCAAAGCTACATCTTCCACACTCTTTCCTTAAAGATATCCTCACTTAGGAAGGAAGTAAAATAAGTGGGGGTTAGTTTTTGTTTGTTCATTTGTTTGTCTTTAGACAGAAGTCTCATTCTGTCACCCAAGCTGGAGTATAGTGGATAGATCTTGGCTCACTGCAACCTCTGCCTTCTGGGTTCAAGTGACTCTCCTGCCTCAGCCTCCTGAGTAGCTAGGATTACAGGTGTGCACCACCACACCCAGCTAATTTTTGTATTTTTAGTAGAGATGGGGTTTTGCCATGTTGGCCAGTCTGGTCTTGAACTCCTGACCTCAGGTGATCTGCCCGTCTCAGCCTCCCAAAGTGCTGGGATTACAGGCATGGGCCACCTCAAACAGGCTTTTTTTTTTTTTTTTTCATCTTGTTTGAGAATAAATCTGAGGCCCTGATTCAGGATTACTACATGCTCATTGAGAGCAAAGAGCATGTGTTTTTGCTGTGTATCCTCAGTAACTGACACAGAATAGTGAGAAATAGGAAGTTGTCTAGCAGATGGATGGGTGAATAGATGCACAAATGAGTGAGCCCATATTCCCTAAGCCACAATCCACCATGCAACTCTCTATTTTCAGTAAGGTTGATGCAGGAGAAAAGCACAACTTCCCTTGCTGTGTGCCCAGAAAAAGAGAAAAAAAAATCCACTCATTGGTCCATCTTCTTATATCCTTGACACTGATGTTTAAATCATCTTATTTGATTTCACATACATAAAAGAGTGCATTCTACAAAAAAATTATCATTTGCATAAAGATGTATATTTGTTAATTCATTCAGTGTTTTTTTAACCATTGAACATTTGTCATTATGTTCAAAGATATTCAAAGATGAATAAATGATTGTCATTCTCCTCAAGAAACTAAAAAAAAAAAAAAAAAAAAAAAACTGTAAGAAAAACATTCCTAACTCTTAACATCTTATGGCACATGCTCCCTTCTATTCATTCTGGTTTGTCTGGACCACTCTGGTCTACGTCTGTTGTTTCCACATCCTGCCTGTTAAGCTCCCACTTCCCTCTCTGGAATGTCCCAGTTAGGTGACAAATTACATGGTTGACTATGTATTAGCCATACTAAAAAAAAACTGCACTGTATGTGGATATAAAAATATAAATTTGTCTCATCTCCTCTTTAAATTGAAACTTCTAAGGTCATAAGAAAATTCTGTTGGAATTACTGAAACACACTTGCTTATGTTTTCAATCTTCCTAATTTTTTAAAAGCTCAATCCAGATTTTTTAAGAGAGATTAAACTTTGGATAACTAGTATCATGTTTTAAAATATCATGAAACAAAGCTATTATCACTGGATGTTCACAGAAAGCCATTGAAAATCTATTATTTATAAAGCAATGAGTGATCCTAATCAAGGTTCTGAAGCAGCATTATAAGAATTTTTTATTTATTCTATATAAACTACAAAAAGCATTTTAATTGGATGCATTTCCTTCATCAAAATTAACCCCTGCAGCTTCTTTCTGCTTTACAAGGCAACCTACTTACTTTTCCTATTCCCTAGGAAATGGTAAACATTGTCTTGTGGAAGTTTAGTTTCACTGGTTCAGTATTCAGTGGAACATTGGTTATGAAATAATGACCCAAGTATGTGGGAACTACAGAAAACTGCAGATTGAAGGGAGTGATGGCAGTTTAGGTTCATACGCTTCTTACAGTCTGCATAGTTTCCCTCATCTTTAGTTTTCCAAGATGATATGCATAGTCTCCTTCCCATCACAAATTCAGTTCTTGACCCCACACAGCCAAAACTTGCCAGTCACTACAGCCTCATTTTTAGATTTATGTACCTGAGTCCATAGTATGTTTTTCTAGGGATTTGAGTATCAGCCTCAGGGTTTGTATTTCCCCCAGTTTACCTCCAAGCTGGATTACACTGAGGAGTCTCCCCTGGAAGGGAGTTTGTGGTGACAGTTATGTCTTTTTTTATATGGTGAAACTACTACTGTTTATAATCTTTGTTTTCTATGGTCACTATTCATAATAGGGTCTTTTATTCACTTTCTTTCTCTAATTCACTAAGTAAGTCCAAAAATCTCCATGGCTTCTGGGCACATAACTAAGAATAACAGGAAATTTATTATTTAAACCACTGTGCTTCGCCAAGAACCCAATATAAAAGATGGCCTTTTACTGGGCCCTCAAAATCAAAAGATTAAAGTCTTTTTGGACCAAAATTGGAAATCAAGGTTTCCTTTAATGATTTTTTTTGAAACAAACTTTAATAATTAAGGTATCTGTGCTATATCGTAGGGAACACCTTTTTTTAAAGGCAGTTTCACCAAAATTCCACCCTGATACATACTTAAGGCATGAAAGAAAAACCAGCAATAAATACTTAGAAACTTATTTTCTTTTTAAACTGAAATTGTGGTCTGATCTCTTTTGCTTATCAAAAAAAAATGCCACTTTGCTAGGCACAGTGACTCACGTCTGTCATCCTGGCACTTAGGGAGTATGAAGTAGGTGAATCACTTGAGTCCAGGAGTTCAAGACCAGCCTGGGTAACATGGTGAAACTCCATCTCAACAAAAAAATGCAAAAATTAGCTAAGCATGGTAGTGCATGCCTGTAGTCCCACCTACTCTGGGGTCTGAGGTGGAAGGATTGCTTGAGCCTGGGAGGCAAAGGCAGTAGTGAGCCAAAATTGTGCTACTGCACTCCAGCCTGGTAACAGAGCAGTGCCTGTCTTAAAAAAAGGAATTTTAATTATATCACTATCAAATATGTTCTCATTCCACTGTTAATGCTTATCCTTTGATTTGGTACAAAATCACAGGAAATTTAGTGGCCAAATAAAAGAAAAAATTTTAGGGAATTTATGTATTTTTTTTCAGGATGCTATAATAAAATACCACAGACTGGGTGGTTTATAAACAACAGAAACTTACTTATCATAGTTCTGGAAACTGGGCAGTCCAAGATCAAGGCACTGGTGGATTCAGTGTCTGATGAGAGTCCATTTCCCGGTGCACAGATGGCATATTATCATTGTGTCTTCATGTGGTACAAGAGATGAGAGGTTTCTTTGGGGCTTTTTTTTCTTTAAGGACACTAACCCCATTCATGAGCTAGCTCATGGTATGGTGTTATTCTTGCCCCAGTTCTGACAATACTTGGCACTTGGAGCAAGTTGGTCACCTTCTCAGGCTTGTCTCCTCATTATTCAAGGAAGGGTATTAGATTAGGAAACCTGTAGTTCCTCTCTGCTCCTCATTTCTCTAATTCCCACAGACTTGTTTGTTGGTAAATTATGCTTGTTGAAACCATAATGATTACTGATCAGTGTTTATTTTCAGGCATTAGCATTTTGTACACAAACAACAAAAGTTGTCACTGCAACAGAAAGTTTATAATGGTGTTACTATATTAGTCCATTTTCATACTGACAATAAAGACATACTCGAGACTGGGTAATTTATACAGGAAACGGGGTTTAATGGACTTGCTGTTCCACATGGCTGGGGAGGCCTCACAATCATGGCGGAAAGCAATGAGGAGCAAGTCATGTCTTACATGGATGGCAGCAGGCAAAATGAGAGAGCTTGTGCAGGGAAACTCCATTTTTAAAACCATAAGATCTCATGAGATTTATTCACTATCATGACAACAGCATGGGGAAAACTCACCTCCCTGATTCAGTTACTTCCCACTGGGTCCCTCTCACAGCACTTGGGAATTAAAGATGAGATTTGAGTGGGACACAAAGCCAAATCATATAATTCCACCCCAGCCCTCCCAAATCTCACGTCCTCACATTTCAAAACCAATCATGCCCTCCCAACAGTCCCCCAAAGTCTTAACTCATTTCAGCATTAACTCAAAAGTCCATAGTCCAAAGTCTCATTCTGAGACAAGGCAAGTCCCTTGTGCCTATGGGCCTGTAAAATCAAAAGCAAGTTTGTTACTTCCAAGATACAATGAAGATACAGGCATTGCGTAAATGCAGCCATTTCAAATGGAAGAAATTGACCAAAACATAGGGGCTTACAGGCCCCATGTAAGTCTGATATCCAGTGGAGCAGTCAAATCTTAAACCTCCAAAATGATCTCCTTTGACTCCATGTCTCACATCCAGGTCACACTGATGCAAGAGGTATGTTCCCATGGTCTTGAGCAGCACTGCCCTTAACAGCACCCAAGTCACCTCTTGAATGCTTTGCTGCTTAGAAATTTCTTCCACCAGATACCCTAAATCATCTCTCTCAAGTTCAAAGTTCCACAAATCTCTAGAGAAGGGGCAAGATGCCACCAGCCTCTGCTAATATATAATAAGAGTCACCTTTGCGCCAGTTCCCAAAAAGTTCCTCATTTCCATCTAAGACAACCTCAGCCTGGATTTTATTGTCCATATCACTATCAGCATGTTAGGTAAAGCCATTCAACAAGTCTTTAGAAAGTTTCAAACTTTCACACATTTTCCTGTCTTCTTCTGAGCCCTGCAAACTGTTTCAATCCCTGCCTGTTTCCCAGTTCCAAATTCACTTCCACATTTTGGGGTATGTACAGCAGCACCCCACTCTACTGGTGCCAATTTACTGTATTAGTCCATTTTCATGCTGCTGGTAAAGACATACCCCAGACTGTGAAGAAAAAGAGGGTTTAATGGACTTTCAGTTCTGCGTGGCTGGGGAGGCCTCACAATCGTGGTGGAAGGCAAAAAAGAGCAAGCCACATCTCACATGGATGGCAGTAGGCAAAACAAGAGAGCTTGTGCAGGGAAACTCCCATTTTTAAAACCATCAGGTCTCATGAGACTTATTCACTATCATGGGAACAGCATGGGAAAGACCTGCCCCCAGGATTCAATTACCTCCTACTAGGTCATACCCACAACATGTGGGAATTAAAGATGAGATTTGGGTGGGGACACAGCCAAATCATATCAGTCACTAAAGAAGGACTCCAAGATTTCTCTACTGAAACCTGTTTTCTTGTTTCCATGTAGATGGTATACTCATAGATAGTATCTAAATATTGGGTGTCTCTTCTGGCACATCAAGTCTGCATATCACCCCCTGACCTGCATACTCACAGTCAACACCACAAACAGTTTAGCCCTTAGTGGTTCTCTAATTCCTTCTGTGTCTCTTCAACTATAACTTCTTTAGTACAAAGGTAGATGTTTCTTTTTTCCTTACTCCTATTACGACTAGTATTCAGACGCTCAGTAAATATTTATTTGTTAATTGATAGATTATCTGTAGTGCTGAGTGAAATGTTTACTCCACCCAAAAATAAAGAGGAAAAAGAAAGAAAATAAATTTATAATGGCTATATCCTTACACAGCACTCTTCAGTAATACCCTCATTAAAGCTATTAGTGGTTATAATGCAGTTTAATTATTTAATAGTCAATTCCTGTGTTTCTTCTGACAGGGAATCCCTGCTACTAGAAGGAACATTTGAATCACTCTGACTTGGCAAACGGCATAGTTTTGTTTAAGGCACTAGCATTCCCTGCCAATTGTGGCCCAACGCTGGTTCCCCAGTGAAACATAAACCAGCAGAGCATGAGGGGGTTTCAACTATGTCCTAGTGGACTACTACTGAAGACTTCTGGGGACACAGGCCAATTCTCACAGTGTGTAAAGGATTCTGAAAAATTAATGATCACTTGATCAAGATATGGAATGAATTTCTAAGCAAGAATATGAATTAATTTCATACTATTTGGAATAAGTTATAGAAAACTAAACATTGGATGAAAACATAAACATATCTGCAAAATTTCCATCTTCTCATTCCCTCACTTATTTCCCTTTCCCAAGAAAATGAATGAACTACCACTCCTTCCATTTAATGTACATATGTGTGTATACACGCACATAAGTCTGTAGTGAGAACAGCAATCGTTTCTTCTGGAAGGAGACTCAGATTCCTAAGGGGAAGGATACTGCTCTCAGTCTCTCAACCATTCCCTGGGAAAGTTAAAAATAAGTCCCTGTGGAAAAAAAAAATAAGTTGGCACTTGTTATTTGAGAAAATTGCTTTATTCCAGGAACTGCCTCATGTAGCAGAAATTTATTTACCATCTGTGTGGACTTTAAAAATTTTCCATCTTAACTGATACACAACTGAAATAGAAACAGACTTTCCGTGCGTAGGTTTTCCGCAGGCCTCAATTTTTTGAAGGGTGTTAGCTCAGAAACTTTTGGGATTTTTGTGGTCCCCAGAGTGGGAGAGCTCCTCGGCCTTGAGATCTCCTTCTGGGGAAGAGCCCAGGCTGATGTCACCCAGTGAGCTTGGGAGTGGCTTCAGGGTGGGGTGGAAGGGAGTCGGATAGCATCTGCCAGGGAGCATTCCAGGGACTTTGCTGAGAGACTTGCTTCTTTTCTTTTTTCTCTTTCTCTCTTTCTCCTTTCCTCTCGTCCTACCTTCCCTCTTTTTTTTTTTTTTTTTTTTAACTTTTATGTTCAGAGGCACAAGGGCAGGTTTGTTACATAGGTAAACTCATGTCATGCAATTTTGTTGTACAGATTATTCCATCACTCAGGTATTGAGCCCAGTACCAATTAGCAATTTTTTCTTCTCTCTTTTCCTTCCTCCCTCCCTCCCTCCCTCCCTTCCTTCCTTCCTTCCTTCCCTCTTCCTTCCTTCCTCTTTTTCACTACATAAATTGTGTATACCCAGGGTATATGACAGTATTTTGCTGCATTAATACATTGTGAAATAACCGCCACAATCAAGCTAATTAACATCCATTACCTTACGTAGTTACCATTTTCTCTTTTTTGGATAAGAACACTTCAGACCTATCCTCTTAGCAAATTTCAAGTATACAATATAGTATCGTTAACTATTTCACATAGCTGTACATTAGGTCTCCAGAATAATATTCATCCAGACTAATTAAAACTTTGTACCCGGCTGGGCACAGTAGCTCACGCCTGTAATCCCAGCACTTTGGGAGGCCGAGGCAGGCAGGTCACAAGGTCAAGAGATCGAGACCATCCTGGCCAACATGATGAAACCCTGTCTCTACCAAAAAATACAAAAATTAGCTGGGTGTGGTGGCACGTGCCTGTAGTCCCAGCTACTCAGGAGGCTGAGGCAGGAGAATTGCTTGAACCCAGGAGGCGGAGATTGCAGTGAGCCAAGATTGCACCACTGCACTCCAGCCTGGCGCCTGGCGACAGAGCAAGACTCTGTCTCAAAAAAAAAAAAAAAAAACTTTGTACCCATTGACCAGTGCCTCCTCATTTCTCCCTCCCCAGCTCCTGACAACTACCATTCTAACCACCATTCTATTCAATATTTCTATGAATTTGACTATTGTAGACTCTAAAAATAATTGAGAACATACAATATTTGTCTGTGTGGCTTATTTCATTTGCATACTGTCTTCCAGATTCATCCATGTTGTAGCATGTTAAGATTTCCTTCTAATTTTGGCTAAATAACATTCCATTGTGTGTGCATGCACATGTATGTGTATGTACGTATCATATTATCTTTATCCATTTGTCCATTCATTGGACACTTACGTGTCACTTGGCTATTGATGGACACTTAGGTGTCACCAGGCTATTCATCCATTGATGGAACTTAGTTGTCAGTTGGATATTGTGAATGGTGCTGTAGTGAAAATGGGGTAACAATATCATTTCAAGATACTGATTTTGTTTCCTTTGGATATATAGCCAGTAGTGGGATTGCTGGCTCATGCATTAGTTCTATTATCAATTTTTTAGAACCTCCATACTGTTTTCCATAATGGCTATACTAATTTACATTTCCACCAACGGTGTACAAAAGTTACCTTTTCTCCACACCTTCACCAACACTTATTCTCTCCTGTCTTTTTGTTAATAGCCATCCCCACAGGTGTGGGGTGATATTTCATTGTGCTTTTAATTTGCATTTCCATGATGATTAGTGATGGCAAACACCTCTTAATATACCTGTTGACCATTTATATGTCTTCTTTGGAGAAATGTCTATTCAGGTTCTTTGTCCATTTTTTAATGAGGTTATTAGGCAGGGTTTGGCTATTTCTGTTGTAGTTGGCTTAGTTGTTTTTTTTCTATTGAGTTATATGAACTCCTTATATGTTTAGATAGTAACCCCTTAACAGCTACGATACATGGTTTGCAAATGTTTTTTCCCAATCTGTTGTAGTTAGCTAGCACATTATTCTTAAAAGATAAAATAAAAATGAAAGCCCTTTGAGAAATAAATTATTTCTGAAGTGCTTTTAACTTATGTAGTCAGATAAGACGGATGTGCTTTCTTCCTTTCCAGCTGTATCAAAGGATTATTTTATTCAAATGTTTTATTAAAATATTCCACAAGAGGAAGTAACGGTTCACCAAGGGGGAAAAAAAATAAGGCTGAATGGGTGGCTGAGCACAAGGGAATTTATTATTAATGGTACTTTACATAAGCTAAAGAAAAACTGAGGAAAATCCAATTGCCACTTTTTATACAAAATAAGCTGCCTTGCCCAGATATTTTCCCACAATGTTGAGGTATAATACCATTACTCTGGAGGGCAGAAACTAGAATTTCTTATATATTTACTTTTCTTCAAAATACGTGATTTTCCCTTCAGGAAAACTCAGAATCTTTGGGGCATTTGGATGTCCACATAGACTTTGAGCAAGACAATATCTTAGAAGGCCAAAATTATGTCAAATTATATAGGCTATCTATCTCAATAATCTCTTTCAATCATTTATTATTATACATTTTTATGCTAATCTTAACATTCAAACATAGATTTCAATAAAACTTTTAGGAAATAAAAATTATACAACCTATCTATAATTTACCTTTGTGAATATCTATAATTCCTGCTATTTGAATATTAACTATACATCTACCCCAAGCCTAGACTCTTTATGTGTACAGTTTTGCATTTAATGGTCACAACAATGTATAAACTGGTACAAATTGATAGATGAAAAAACTGCAGCACTGACCAATAAGCAAATATTCCAGGCCACAGAGCAATTCAGTTACGGCTTTACTCACAACTCTGGGAGTTAGAGCTCCAAAGCCCATTATTCTGGCCATGGTGCAGATTTTTGGAACACTCACTAATATGAAAACCCAATCTTAATGGCAGATATCAAACTTATTTTCAAAGTAGTACTGATCTCAGCTTTTAAGTCTTTATTTAAATATAGCATACTTTAGAGCTTTATAATAAGAAAAATATCCAATTTAAGAAGCTAGAAAAAGAATAGTATAAATTCAAGTAAAATAAAGAAAGAAAATGATTAAGATACAAGCAAAAATCTGGGAATAAAAAGCAGACATAGGCTGGGAGTGGTGGCTTACTCCTGTAATCCCAGCACTTTGGGAGGCCAAGGTGAGCGGATCACGAAATCAAGAGATTGAGACCATCCTGGCCAACATGGTGAAACCCTATCTCTACTAAAAATACAAAAATTAGCTGGGTGTGGTGGTATGAGCTTATAGTCCACGCTACTTGGGAGGCTGAGGCAGGAGAATCCCCTGAACCTGGGAGGCAGAGGTTGCAGTGAGCTGAGATCGCACCACTGTCTTGGCGACAGAGTGAGACTCCTCCATCTCAAAAAAAAAAAAAAAAAAAGCAGACATAAAATTGGGAGGATCAACAACAAAAAAGCCAATCCTTTGAAAACTAAAAATAAATGAATATATCAACCTCTATCAATCTATGAAGGTAAGGAGGCAGGAACAAACAAATAATATTAGAAATAAAAAGTGGCAGCCTGGCATGCTGGTGCACATCTGTAATCCTAGCACTTTGGGAGGCTGAGGTGGGAGGACTGTTTGACCAGGAGTTTAAGACCAGCCTTGGCAACATAGTAGGACCCCTTCTCTGCAAAAGCATTTGTTAAATTAGCCAAGCATGGTGGTGCACATCTGTAGTCCTAGCTACCTGGAAGGCTGAGGGTGGAGGACTGTTAGAGACCTGGTGTTCAAGGCTACAGTGAGCTATGATCGCACCACCACACTCCAGCCTGGGATCATACTACCATACTCCATCCTGGACCTCAGAGCAAGACCCAAAAAAGAAAGAAACAAAATGAAACAAAACAAACAGAACAGAACAGAATAGGGGAGGAGAAGGGAGAGTAGGGGAGGGGAGGGGAGGGAAAAGAGAGAGAATAAAAGAAAAAAATGAACTATTACCACTGATGAAGTAAAGATTAAGAAGATAAGAAGAGAATACAATGTAAATGTTTAAGTTAATAAATTTGAAAATTTAAATGAAATGGACAAATTACTGGAAGAGTATAATTTAGCTTAACTGAATTGAGGAAAATTATAATCTTCCAATATTTTTTTAGAAAGTGTTTAAAATTCTTCTATAAATAAAATGCCAAGCCCAGATAATTTTACAAGTAAATTTTAACCAGTTTTGAAGAAACAGATTCTTTCAATCTGTTGTAAACTCTTCCAGAGACAGAAAGGAATGAACAGGTGCAAAAAACAAAATCTAAACAAAATATCAAACAGATTCAGTTGTATAAAACAACTTAAACACCTTAACCAAATTGGGTTTATCCCAGGAATAAATGGGCATTTTCCTATTAGAAAAATCTACATTTTATGTTATTTTTAAATTTGTATGATACTTATTAACAGATTAAAGGGGGAAAATGTATGATCATATCAAGATATGCAGAAAAAGTATATGGAAAAAGTATTTGGAAAAAGTTGATTAATTCATTGATTTGGGACAGTGGCTTTCTCTGTCATCCAGGCTGGAATGCACTGGCACAATCACAGCTCACCGAAGCCTCAACCTCTTTGGCTCAGGCAATCCTCCCACTTCAGCCTCCCAAGTAGCTGGAACCACAGGCATGTACCATCACACCTGGCTGATTTTTTGTCAAGACAGGGACTCCCTGTGATGCTCAGGCTGGTCTTGAATTTCTGGACTCAAGCAATCCTCTTACTTTGGCTTTCCAAAGTGCTAGGATTACAGGTGTGAGTCACCATGTTCAATCCAACATCCATTTAAAAAAAAAAAAGAAAAGAAATTAGGAAAATAAGAAGAGACTAGAACTAGCTTAACCTAACAAAGTGATGGAGGAATGGATGGAAGGAAGGAAGGAAGGAAGGAAGGAAGGAAGGAAGGAAGGAAGGCAGGCAGGCCAGCCGGCCCTCTAAATAGCATTCCTAATGGGAAAATACCATCATTGCCTCTCTTCAACTTTAATTGGAACTACTCTCCAACAGGGGCAGGTGAAAAATCAAATTTTTAAAGACGATTGTCTACTAAGTAAGCCCTCTGAGAATAATCAAGCAATTATTTGGAAATATGGAAAGGATTTAGCAAACCCATGAAAGTTTAGAAAATGTACATTTTAAAGATTATCATTTTCAAAAACAACATGAACTGTAAGTTACAAAGGAGCAGATCTTTATGTGTTATACATTTGCATGTTATTTGTTGGTGTAGGAAATTAATGAAACATGAATGAAAGATATTAAGGAAGACGTAAAATAAGTAGAGGGATATATCATGCTCATGTATAGAGTCAAAAATGTGGAGGGACTTTTTGTGAAACAGTAGACAACTGCTGTTAACTGACTCTTACATTTGATGTATTAGACTTTTCAGTTATTGTCAGTCTACAGGGTGTAAAACAGTACCTCATTATAACTTTAATTTGCATTTCTCTAATCTCCAGCAAGTCTGAGATTTTAGTGATTAAAAGATAAAGGCTGAAAAAGTCTCACATACATAGAACTTTGGTGTATGATAAAGGTATCCAGGAATATCAGTGAGGAAAGATATATATGTTTTTACCTCTAATTTGGTGTTGTAGTTTCTCTTAGAAACTAAATTAAAGTCACAATGATGTACCATTTCACACCCTCTAGATCGGCACAATTAAAATGTCAAATACACCAAGTGTCAGAATCAGTTAGGATCAACAGGAACTCCCTATACATCCTAGATATCGATATAATTGATATAATAATATCAAGAAGAAATAAACTCTAGCCCTGCTCTGATAGGGCTCCAGAGAAGATGGCTGCGGATGTTTACAATGTGCCTCCATGGGATACCTCATTAGGTAGATGGCCTAGTATCCAACTATCTGACCTGTGACCGGGTATCTCTCCCACAGGAAATGTTGATACTGGCACATATTCTTGTGGCTCTTGGATGACGTGTGTTCCCTTTATTTCTACCAAGATAGCAACTCTCCAGGAGAGCTCTGACCAGGAAGACTAACTCAAAGTTAGGTTTAAGTGTGTCAAGTGAGACACAGAGGAGGCAACTCAACAAAACACATTGAACAACAGAAGTGTTTCATTACTCACAGATCTCAGAGAAAGAGGGCAGCACCTCACAAGGCCAACAGAAAAAGGGCAGCCATCCAGGACACACAGGCTCAACCATTAGGTAAGGAGCAAGAGAGAGAGAAAGTAACCTGTGGATCGTGGCCTTTATTGGGGCCTCGGGTGTTACCCAAGCAGGATTCCCACTGGGAGTTCTAACTGGTGGGTTTAGAAGAAGCAGGTACCAGCTCTGTAGAGTCACTCTGTAGCTGTGTGCTTGTCATTGTACTATATCTGCCCCATCCATGCCCAGCAAGGACATCAGTGTGGTGAGTCAAGTAAGTTGCATCTAGCTGTCCCCTAGAGAGGAGGTCACCAGGAAGTGGTTATATAAGGCAGGTATCTGGATTGATCACCTTGAGGAAACGGAAGGTTGTAGAGAACTGGAAACTGTGACAAGGGTGACAAAGTGCCGGTTCTGACTAGCCCTGGTTCTGATATGAGAACCAGGACATTGGTTCTCATAGAACCAATGAGAGGCATTGGAGGGGCATTGTAAGGAGTTCATAAATAACAGAGAAAGAATACTAAAAAGTTATTTCTTAGATAAGATGTATATATTTGAATATCTTAAAATTTAGAAAACCTGCTTAGAGAAACACCATATAAGGAAATAATTTTGTAAAATAAAATGAGAATAGATTTAGAAACAAAGAATAGTATTCAAATACTATTGATAATATCTTTTAAAACAATAAGGAAAAATACAAATAACCCAGAAGAAGAAGGGGCAAAAAGACAAATGGATATTTTATGGAACAGGAAACTCATATTTCCAATAAATAAATAAATAAAAAGAATATCAAACTCTTGAAATCAGAGAAATGGAAATTAAAGTCCCAGTGATGTACCATTTCATACCCTCTAGATCGGCACAATTAAAATGTCAAATACACCAAGTGTCAGAGTCAGTTAGGATCAACAAGAACTCCCTATACATTCCAGGTATCAATAAAATTGATAATAATATTAGGAAGAAAATTTGGCATTATATCTTAAATGTAACCATTCACATACCTGAAAAATTAGCAACTTCACTCCTAGAAGTGTGTCCTAGAAATACTCAATTTTGTTCTCCAGGAAAGATGTACAAGAATGTTAATTGTATTACTGCTCATAAAATACTAGAAATAATCCAAATGACCACGGACAAGAGAATGGACAAATACTTTATAGCATATCAACACAATGACATATTATACAGATATACACTCACTTAAGCTCTTCAACCTGTAACACTAGAATTTTGTAAAATAACATTGCAGGGAGCCATGCATGGTGCAGTGCACATGTAGTTCAAACTATTCAGGTGGCTGAGGTGGGAGGATCCCTTAAGCCCAGGAGATCACTAAAAGCCTGAGTAGCAGGAGTAGCAGGAGTAGCAGTACTAGTAGTGGTAGTGGTGGTAGTGGTAGTAGTGGCAGTGGTGGTAGTGGTGGTGGTGGTGGTGGTGGTGGTGGTGGTAATGTTGCTGGGAATAACGGGGTGAGTTTACAAATATTATACATTTATATACCTTCAAAACAGCACTAACTAAAACCTTATTTAATCATATATATATATATATATATATATATGCAATCAAAAAAATCTATTTAAAAAAAAATCAAGTAATAAAAGACAAAACCAAAAAAGTTAGCAGAGTGTTATTCCATGGAGGGAGGTGGAGAGAGGAGAGGAGAGAGTACATAGGTAAATGAAAGTCATTGATAATGTTACATTTCTATGGTGGGGTGGTGGATTCACAGGGGATCACTGTAATATTGTGCATTATAATTTACATATATAGGACCTATGTTTCAGGTGTCAGCTGATGTATTCAAAGGCAAAAAAGAGAAACATTTAATGTGACAACAAATGTGAATGTGTTTAACCATAAATATTTAGATGATTTTTTATTGCTGTGTTTAAATTGTTATTTTTGAGATTTAGGATTCCTAGTTAGATTGAAAACTGCTCAAAGGCAAGAATAATGACTTATAATTCCAACCAACACATAGTAAAGAGGATACATAAATGCATTAAGTCAGTGAAAGAAATAAAGTGTGGCTACTGTTGCTTTTGTGTAAATCTCAATTACCTCTGACCCTGGCACTTCACCTTCTTCACCACACATCTAGCCCTCCAGATTAAGAAGAAAAAGATCCATCTGCCTAAAAAGCCCAGGGCTTTAAGAAGCTTTATTTCTCTGTGTCCTCCAAGAAATTCAACAACAACCCTACTCCTTTCCACCTGGCCTCAGCCCACATCAGTGTGCCCTGTAATTTTTACTAGCTTTTTGCCTATATCTTGGGTCTTTCTTAACTCTTGGAAAACTTTTCACTGTGCTCAAATTTCAGCCTTTTTTTCTCTTCTTTTTATTTCAGTTTATCTCCTTCACTTATTTCATCCCTGGGACTGCAGACCAGGGATGCAGGGACTGCAGGAAGTAGGTTTGCTCCATTTTTCCTTCTGGCTCTTCTGAGCTCTTTCATGTCCCTGTGAAAAGAACTGTCACTCTTTCCCCAGATGGTCCTCTTTCCCCAACAGAAACTCTCTAGGGAAGGATGATAATCCCAGTCTTTAAAGACATGGGTCCTGGGAATCCAGCAAAAAGTCAGGTTCCTGTTTCCTCATCAGAGAATAATAAGCCAAAAATAATAACTATGAGTGGCTATTAGAACAATGTCCTTTCCTTATGACCAGCCCCAATGTGGAGAAAACCTAAGCACAAAAAATTTCTCGTGTCTGCTTTATGAGAAAGCTTTACCAAATTCACTATATTCAATAGGCCTATTTCAAAGGTAAACAAAACTAAAGCCTTTTCATGAACTAACATCCATAAGAAATCAACAGGGAAAACACCATAGAAAATATTCTCTTAGTCTGAATATATATCAGGCTTTTATGTATCTTTTATTCCTTAAATCAGACCTGAAGAAAGTAATCCATGTCCTAACAGGTCTTATTTTTAAAATATTCTCTTTCAGTGATTACTCTCTGTTACCTTATAGCAAAGAGGTTAGAAGCACCCAAGTAATTATTCTCCTTTGCAGCTAATAGAATCTGAAACACCTGATGATAATCAAGATACAAATTCTAGAGATCATATTCCCACAAGAACCACCAGCTTTATAGATATTCAGTCACACCAAATTACTGTGATAGATAAGTTTGTTGTGTAGTTCCCTAAATGCTGGCAACCAGATAATAAATAAAAAAATGAATAAATAAATAAATGCAGCTCATAAACTCCTTTGCTTGTTTTTTAAAGAATATGTAACAGTCTATGTTGGAACATCAAGATATTTCAGTTTGAAATTACCAGATGCATGTTGCCTGTGATGACAAAGAAAAAGCCCAATTACTTCTGATTTATTTTTATTCTTTGTGCTAATGATACCTGTGCATCATCATAAGCAACAATAAAACCATAGGAATAGCTATAGCAACTGATACACTATGCGTTCAAGGTTCTTTTTTAAAGACTGCTGGAAGAGAGTGAGCTTCACCACCTTGTAGTTACTTTGATTCCAATTTCATAAATGCCTTCTGTTTTCCAAAAGGTGTTTAACTTAGATATAAAGAACAGAGACATCTACAATAAGAACAATTTACCAATAATAACAATAGCAATGGTATTTTATTCCTCTTGTTCAGGATACGTTGTCAATGAAGTTATGAAAGAAAAGTTCCCAGATGGATTTAGGGTTTTTCAGACATCCTTGGGTCATATGGCATATGTTATTAGACACTACAGGATGAAATGACAAATAGAAAATTGGTAAATTTTCAATAAAATTTTTCTTGAATGAGTAGGACAGAACTTGTACAAAGTAAGTTGAAAATATATTTGGTGAACCATGAGGCCTCTATACCTCATGGTCTTGCAGCAGTAATTCTGTGTCCCCCTAGAAGAAGCCTGGAGTTGAGCAACAGTAACTCTCATTTTGCCCCACCTATTCCTATAATGTGCTTTTCCCATTTGTAGTACAACGATGGAGCAGGGAGGAACAAGAAGAAAGATTCTAAAACTGTGTTTTCTCTCCACTACCGCTAAGGTGAAAGGAGCAAGATATTACCAGAGACAAATGTTGTTGCTGCTAGACCCACAGAAGCATCACACAGCATGTCACAGGCTGCATCCTCAAATAGTGTGTATTAATCACAAATGAGGAAGATATTATGGGGTAACAAAGAGCACTGGCATCAGAGAGGAGAGATGAGACTCCCACCAGCTCTGCCACTACTTAGCTCTGTGATCTTGGGTGGGTGAGTCATTGAATCTGTTCCTTACCCTATAGAAAAAAGAGAGTGAATGGAACATTTTGCAAAGAAGATGGGCATGGACTGAGACCATGCCTAGTTTGAAATCAATAATAAATAATGATAAACCAATAATAAATAGACAAACCAATAATAATTTCATATCTCAGGAAAGGACAAAAACTATCATCATCATTATTAAAAACTCTGGAAGATAAACTCAACAAAATCTGATGCAGGTTGATAGACTCCACGGTATTTATCACCTAAAGGCAGAGGCCTGGATTGAGGCAGGGAGAAGCAAATACATTAATGTTTATAAAGTGGTGAAGGAAAGCTCCTGTACATGCTCGTAAATGTTCAGACATACTGTGGGGACTGAAGTGCTGAATTTTCATGTAAAGAAATGAAGAAATCACCATAAGATACATTGGTATGAGACACTAATCCCCTGGCATGGTAGCTTCCCTCATTGTCATATTATTTCTACACATATTTTGTTGTCATTGTTGTAGTTGTTGCTGAGACAGGATCTTGCTCTGTCCCCCAGGCTGGAGTGCACTGGCACCATCATAGCTCACTGCAGCCTTCAACTCCTGGGCTCAAGTAATCCTCCTGCCTCAGCCTCTTGAGTAACTAGGACCACAGATGTGCACCACCATGCCCAGCTAATTTATTTTTTGTAAAGACAGGATCTTGCTCTATTGCCCAGGCTTGTCTCAAATTCCTGGGCTCAAGTAATCCTCCCGCCTTGGCCTCCCAAAATGCTGGGATTACAGGGATGAGCCATTGCATCCAGCCCTACATATATTTTTATATCCATAGGACCCTGTTTTTCCCCTCACACTGTGAAATAAGCCACTGTAACTCCATAGAGAAAAGAAATCTGTTTCCAGAATCAACACACAGAGCACAGGCATTTGTCACATGCATTGTGATTCCTAAGGATGCCTGGCAGTAGTATCAGACATAAGTCCCGCATGTGTAGTAACTCCTTTTACCCTTGCAAAGGCAGGAGTGCGCTATCAGGAAAGAGCAGAGGAAAGTGTCTATCTGTGTCCCTTATTTTGATCCATACCATCGCTTCCCCCAAGAGTATCTCCTCATCTTTTCTTTTGTCCTTTCCTGGAACCCTGTACTCCCACAGCTTCACTCTCTTACCCTTTAGGGTAACACTTGTTGCCTTGGACTGTAAATGCTTCTTTACTTTGATCCTACGCTAGGAGATATTCCAGGGTGGAGACTAATTTTTATTTGCCTTTGCAAAGTCAGCACACAATCAGGTCTAAATATCTTTTATGAAGACTGAATGAATGCTTAGAACACGTGCAGTGAGCTTATGGTGAATCTGTATGGAAGTCTTTTAGTAAGACAGTCAACATTCACGGAGCTGTTATGAAAAAGGAAGACACTTTGCAAGGAGCATATAGAGATGAAAGTTTCTATGCAGAGAAGAAACATAGTCTTATAAATACTGTGAGGCAATCAAACAGATAGGCCTTCTCCAATGAGGACAAAGCAGTGTATTTTAAAATCCTCCAAATGATACAGACAATATACATCAGGGTAAGGTATATCAGGTAACATTTGCTCATATGCTCAATCATTCTTGATGGAGAGCTTTATTGAGTTCCAAACACTGCTTTAGAAACCAGTCCTCCAGCAGTGAGCACAATCACCTGGGCAAGTTTCAGAGGTGGCAAGATGAAATACTTCAATTTAACTGAAGGATGGGTAGATTCAGACACAGGCAGATAAGAACCCAGAGGTCCTTCCCAGCACAATACACACGAAGGGATATTGGGTGAGATGAGGGCGTGTCACCAGGCCACCCTCCTATTCATAAAATTATAAAAAGAGTTGTGCACAAAAATCTTTTTATAGAGTGTGTTATGTGGCATTTGTATTCTTCAAGTTTTATTATGCTTATTCACAGGAAGCAGTTTTTCCATAACATTTCCTTTTTTTTCTAAAAATCAAAGGGGTCACTATTTAGACCGGATGGGAAAGGGAAGTCATAACAGCAGCCCTTCTGGAACTTGGCTGTGCAGGAGAATTTGGCCAGAGAATTAGCACAGAGCATGCTGGAGTGGCAGAGCTGGGGGTCCCAGGGCCCAGGGCTCACCACTGCACACTCTCAGTCCCCGCTGCCACCCTGACAGAAAAACACAGCACAGTTCCAATGAACAGAGAGATAATATTTATTTCTCTGAGAGAAAAACTGAAAATCCTGGTAATTATCCTCAAAAGAGTTACTTGGCCATTGTACAGCTATGAGGAAGGAGAGGGGATAAAAACCTTTCTTTCACAACTTATTTATTGACACAGTTAACTGAAAAATAAAATTAGGAAGAAATCCATGGCTTGGAATCTTTTTGAAAAGACCACCTTCTGACATTGGGATAAACCCAGAGAAGGTCAACACCCTCCACTTCCTGTCCCAGAGAAAGAGAAAAAAGAGACAGAATGAAAGAGGGGGAGGGAAAGGAAGAAATCTGAAAAACATAGAACTTCACAGAGCTTAGAAATTCTCCAGAGATTAAAAAAAAGACGAACTTTCAAGAGAACAAGTTTTTAGTAGTTCTCTAAAAGTTCAAGAGAACTGTTAGCAGTGTTACTTTTGGAAAATCAAACTATTGTTCATTAGGTTATTTAAAAATAATATTTTATTATTAAAGACATATTATTAATTAGCTAGATGCAAGAAATAGATCGATGTGTGGTAACAAAACTGAATCCAAGGCTAACATTTTCAGCTGGTTAGTGAGTTGGATTTTATTCTACAAAAAAAAAAAAAATACTGTATATTATTATATCACATGAGGATTTATCTTTCATATGCTATTGTGCATGATTAATTTCCAAATTAAGAGTAAGTAAGCTTTTTAAGACTTTTAACAATAGTCATAAGCATACCTTTTTTTTTTTTCCAAAGGAAGAAAAACTGTGGCTTGGTTTTTCAGATTACACATACAGAGGTAGGATAGGAGTGACAGTGTCACCAAATCTGGTTTGAGGTAAAGAAATTGTAATTATGGATTTAGCCCTTATTTCAATAGGTCATTTGAAGTATTTTCAACTACTGACCTATGAAGTGGCAACAACATTTGTAATTTCATAATTGTAGTAGTGACAATATCAGATGACTGTTTTTAGATATTGTACAGTGTGATCTCTGTAACAGAGAACAAAGTATTATTTTGGAGTTTTTTCAACTGCCAATTTAGCATTTCAAATAACAAGGGAATTATTTTATGAGCTCACTCTATGTTAGAACATTTTGCTGACTGTATCTTATCAAGGCTCCAAAAAAATCAAAACTTCCATTAGTAGAAATATCAATGGGCTGGGAGTTAAGAGTTCAGTGCTTTAATTCTTACCCACTTTGATTCTGGGAAAATCACTTTATCTTTTTTGTCTCTTCTTTATAAAGCAAGGTTAAAGATTCTTCCAACTCTAAAATTATGGATATTGCCAAAATTGCTCCATTGAAGTTACACAACTAACGGTAATAAACATAACACTCAAAGTTTGGCTAGAATTAAAAATTTTTAACTCAGATAATGTGTTTGTTGAACTTCCATGTATGACTTAAACATTGTGTTCTATCGTGTCTAGGATCATTCTACTTTGTTTTATAAAATGCATTACATACTGATTACTTTAGATTCTAGCACTGGCAGTCCTTTATTCTGACATACTCTATCAGTCTTTCAACTATTACTTTACCGTCCAACTTTGTGGACTGTGTTGGTCCTTCTTGAACCTATTCTATACTTTAATAGAGTATTTTGGAAAAAATAATGAATGATGATAATTTAGATCAATGATAAATAATTCCTTTTTTCAACTATTCCCACACTACCATAACACAGCAGCGAAAAGTAAAGGTTTAAGAAATTCATGTTTTTCTTCCTTCTATGCAAGCAAAAATTTAATGATATCTTGGTGGGGCAGGGATCATAGAGGATGAGGGCTGCTCAATTGCATCACTGAAGTAAACCACCTGACTCCAAACAAGGGGTTGTGTGAACTCTGTTTTTATTTCTTTATATGTTGGCTTTCTCTAGAAAATAAAAAAAGTTACTTTTATTCCTCTTAGTGTCCTTAGCATTGCCTGCAACACTAAGTTATTTATATTTAATTAAATCAATTAAAATGCCTTACTCTCTTAAAAATAAATATTAGGCTTGTCTTCACTTCTTTCTCTCATGATTGATATATTTACCAAATAATGTCTACTTCATTTTATGTCTTTTATATGAAATTCTTTTTTGTTTGTTTGTTTTTTGTTGTTTTTTTTTTTTAGACAGAATCTTGCTCCATCACCAGGCTGGAGTGCAGTGGTGCAATCTTGACTCATTGCAACCTGTGCCTCTCGGGTTCAAGCACGTGTCCTGCCTTAGCCTCCCAAGTAGCTAAGACTATAGGCATGCGCCACCACACCCGGCTATTTTTTGTATTTTTAGTAGAGACAGGGTTTCAACATGTTGGCCAGGATGGTCTTGATCGCCTGACCTTGTGATCCGCCCACCTTGGCCTCATAAAATGCTGGGATTACAGGTGTCAGCCATCGTGTCCAGCAACATCATCTAACTTTGTCTCTTTTGATTTTGTTTTAAAGAATTTTCCAAGCATCATCAATAATATAACAAGACAGGAGCATATTTTATAATATGTAATAACATTTGCTAAATAGAAGCATATTTTATATAATTAAACAAAATAGGCATAAACATAGTGGCTTTTAAAATAATTTTGTCTTCATTCTTCCATTCAGTAAACATCTGTCAAACACTCAATGTGAGCATGGTACAGAACTAGATTCAAGGAAAGTTCACAATATTCTGACAAAGACAGACACATCTGGAAAAAATACTAAGTCAAACCAAAGGCCCATCCACAGAAATAGAATTGAATGAAAAACAAACACTTTAAAATCCAATTTGTGAGTTTAATACAGATTAAGTGGTGATTAAGGTTGTATTCTGAAACTGGATGTTTTCCATGACACAAGTACAAAATAAGAGGAGCACCACTTGACTGCATTGAAAACCCTGCCAATTTAATTGATTTTCTCCAGCTTGATATACAGCTGGACCAGTCTTTGTCAGCACCTGGAAAGAGTGCTGTAATCACAGCTCAGTCAATGGTAGTAGAATTTGGGTTTGGAGCTGACCCCAACATTCAAACCCAAGGCCCCGAACAAATTAAGTATATTATTGAGGCTCACGCCTGTAATCCCAGCACTTTGGGAAGCAGAGGCAGGTGGATCATTTGAGATCAGGAGTTTGACACCACCTTGGCCCACATGGTGAAACCCCATCTCTACCAAACATTCAAAAATTAGCCAGGTGTGGTGGCACACACCTGTAATCCCAGCTACTCTCCAGGCTGAAGGAGAACTGCTTGAGCCTGGGAGGTGGAGTTCACAGTGAGAGTGTTATTGGAGATTTGCAACCAGTCAACTTCCACATGAAAGAAATGTAGCACATAATTCCTGCTTTCAAGGACAATATAGGCAAGGCAGAAAAATTTTCACATATGTAACTACTGGCTGGCACACAACACTCTGTGATGCTGAGTGTAAATGCAAACATAATTGAGAAGAAAAAGGGCAGAATACAGAGAAATACTAGAGCAATGCAACATTCAATAACCATCTATAGATGAAAAGGCCGAAATGATTAGAAACTAAACTGAAATTATTAGGCATCCTGGATCCCCGAGTAAGAAGCTCTAATCTAAGATTTTACTGTTGCAGGAAACTTTGCTGTAACAGTAAAATCATCAAATCTCGAAAAGAAATGATACTTTTCTCCTTTGACACAAAGTTGTTTAATTCTTTAGAACATGCTTTGGAAGACAACACTTGTTGAAGTAGCAAATGAACAAATGAATGAATCAACAAAATTAACACAAATTTGGGGCTTTCAGATTAAAGTTTATTATCTACGTTGTTTCATTTCCATATTTGTATGTATGTATGTACGTATGTATGTATGTATGTATGTATTGCCCAGGCTGGAGTGCAGTGTGGCATGATCTTGGCTCACTGCAACCTCCACCTCCCAGGTTCAAATTATACTCCTGCCTCAGCCTCCAGAGTAGCTGGGATGACAGGTGCCTGCAACCGCACCCAGCTAATTTTTGTATTTTATGAGTCAAGGTTTCATGATGTTGGCCAGGCAGATCTCAAACTCCTGACTCTCAAGTGATCCACCCACCTTGGTCTCCCAAAGTTCTGAGATTACAGGCATGAGCCACCATGCCCAGCCTTTATTTTTGTTTTATTTATGTATTTTTTGATACTTAAGATCTCACTCTGTTGCCCAGGCCAGAGTGCAGTGGCATGGTCATACAGCTCATTGCAGACTTGAACCTCTGGGTTCAAGTGATCCTCCAGTCTTGGCCTCTCAGAGTGCTGGGATTACAGACATGAGCCACCTTACCTGTCCTTGCATTTTAAAAGATGCAAATTGACTGAAATGACAACTAGTAAGTGAAATGACAACTGTTACAAAGAGAACAATTAATTTTAGACAGGGTGTCCAGAGAGGGATTCACTGAGAAGGTGATTATGGAGAAAAGACTGAAAGAGATAAGGGAGAGAGCCAGTTTTCCAGGTCAGGGTGAAGCAGCTATAGCGTCTTCCCGAATAGCTTACAGGAGGGAGTTGAGATGGGAGCTGGAGATGCAGGTGTGTCTGGAGCAGAGGGAGGTAGATGAAGTCTGGAGGAGTTAAGGCCAGGAGGTGAGCCAGCTGCAGTGATGTTAGGCTTTGGAGGATCTTTGGCTCTTGTTCTGAATGTCATGGGAACCTTGGAGGGTTTTGAGGAGAGGAAGTGTACAATTGAACATACGCACTTGAACAGACCGGCCAAGGATGTTTCTGTGTAGGCAACATGTGTGCAATGGATGTACAGCGTGTACATCTGTACATGTAAAAGTCTGCCTAAATAATATGTTACCTTTATCCCTTTTCTTTATCAAGGGCAAATATTTTCAACTTATTTGTAATATTTGCTTTAATAAAAAAGAATCATTTTGTTTGATTTATACGAAAGTTGTCAGTTATAAACAATGGAGTCATTTCACCCACCTGGTGGTGAACTGTCCACAGATTTGATATCAAATCAATTCTCACACCTTTTATCTAATTTATTTACTCATTAAATCATTCACCAAATATTTGTTGCAAGTCTACCATGTATCAGGCACTTTGCAGGTGGAGATTCAGTGAGAGACAAAATAAATAAGATCTCAGATTTCATAGATTTCCCAAACATGCTTATCTATCCTCCAAAATCTTTACCACCTACATACCCCACAACAAATGGTCCCAATACTGCATGTTCTACAAATATTACAAAACTCTTGGCTAGGCACATTGGCTCAAACCCTAATCTCAGTTCTTTGAGAGGCCAAGGCAGGAGGGTCACTTAAGAACAGGAGTTTGAGACCAGCCTGGGCAACATAAGTAGACCCTGTTGCTACAAAAAATTAAAAAATTAGCAAGGCATGGTGGCTCATGCCTTTAGTGCCAGCTACTTGGGCAGCTGAGGCAGGAGGATTACTTGAGCCCAGAGGCTGATATTGCAGCAAGCTATGATCACACCACTGCAGTCCAGTGTGGATGACAGAGCAAGACCCTAGCTCTAAAGAAAAAACAAGAAACTCTTGTTTACCTCCTTCTCTTTCATGTACCCATCAGGTACATTTGTTCCAAGTCTAACTCCTTTCTCTGCAGTATTGTTGAAATCTGATTATTGCTCTTTGCCGTATTAGGAACTTGGTGGAAATGATCTTTTAAGAAAATAATGTACTTTGTGAATATGTTTATATATGAAGTATAGTATTATAAGAAGACAGGAACTTTTTTTTCCCTAAGAGATGTTTTAACCAAGAAAATCAATTTTCTTTCCAACTGCTTCTTCATTGTCTCATATTACATGCTGGTTTTCTTTACAAGGTTTTTCTTTTTTAATGCTCATGAAACTATGACCTTGTATAAGTTTCCCAGGAGACATGATTCTCAGCATTTTGCTGGACAAACATTCATTTTTTTGTAACTACATGAACAAGCCAAATTGCACGTAGTCCAAAAAATAATTCTGGCCTTTTTCACTACGCTCTTTCTTTTTAATGTCATATTCCAGGAATCCTAGTACAGTGGCAATTAAAACATTTGAATTTTACCATTTAACCATGAGAAGGATCTACAGCCTTGGCACATATAGTAAGATAATTTAACATTCTGAGAAAGATTTCACAGTATTTTCTCATTTTAATTGTCAGCAGAGTAGACATGAAGAAGGCATTTCTGTTTTACAACTTCAAATACATTTATTTACTTAAACATTATGTATAAATCAGTAACATTTACATCCTAATACATATAGTAGCAACTCTTAAAGACGATATCTTTGTAATGACTTTTAACTGTAAAATAGTATTTTTACAATTATAACAAAGTACTACTGAGTTTCAAATTATAGGAAGTTAGATAAAACAAAAATTAGCCAGGCTAATGTCATTTCTATAAATTCTTTTGAGGATAGTCATGAGATTTCCAATAAGAAATTGCTTCCTTAAGCAAGACAAACAAATTGGCTGCTCAGCTTAGTCTCAGTAAACATTTCTATCTGAATATATATATTCAGGAATTATATGTATGTATATATATAAATTGCCCAATAGGGTTTTGTGAGGAACAAGTGAAGTTATGACTATGAACTCATTCTGAAAGATTAAAACAGGATCAAAAATCTAAGCTACTATTGTTATTTAATTATAATTACCCATATCATGGCCATTCTCATCTGGAAATTATAGTCAGCCCAGCTATGGAGGTAGCTGAGCAAACAAGGGCAGGTTAGAATATTTTGATGTTACAATATCCCCACATGGAAAGTCAACAGTCCCAAAGGGACCAAGCTTGTATGATTGTATGCTTAAACTAACCCTGAAACTAAAAATTTCTTCAAGTGAAATCAGCATGGTTTGGATTAATCAGACGTGTAGCAGAATTGCAAGTTTTGGTTACCATTTTTGCTATATATAAGGTACCAGGGAAAACATATTTTAATTCTAAGACCATCTGAGATCATCATAATGTACTGAAGCAGCTCAAGTTGGAAAACAAAGCAATAATTTCCATTAGTCATTCTATTTTCTTCTGGTAGTCATGTGGGAGTTATTTCTACCTATCACTTTAGCAAATGGTTGAAAAGTAAAGACCTTGGTAGTTATAGCAATCTCATTATAGATTTGGGCATGAAGATATCTGAATATTTTGATTTAGTAGAAAGTAGAAAATTGTTTCAGTCTCTCCTCTAGCCATAGATAGGATAACATAAATTGAGCTACCTTTTTACTCTCACTGAGTAAAGTGTAATTTATACAATAGATATAACTATTGAGGTCAGTCGAGTTATAGGCAAGTATACATATAACTCTGATTGAATATAATTTTTGAAATGTTAGTTTTTTATAAATATTAATTTTAGTGTATGTTTATAAATATATAATTGCAAAGAAATTTTATTTATTTTAATTATTAAATTAAACATTTTTCATTGGATAAGTCTTCAAATATTGCTACAGTTTTATTGCATCTTTTATATAAGATTTTAAAAGACTATCTCTCAAATAAAATTGGATGCCAGATGCAGCTGAAACAAGCCAGACTTAACGTCAATGGAGTCTAGTTTAAAAAGTAGCCAATAGAACCCTCGTACTCTGTTGGTGGTTATGGAAATGAGCATAACCACTATGGAAAACAGTTTGGAAGCTCCTCAAAAAACTAAAAATAGAACTGCCATATGATCCAGCAATCTCACTGCTGGGTACATACACTTCCAAAAAAGGAAATTAGTACATCAAACAGATATCTGCACTCCTATATTTGTTGCAGCACTGTTCAACAATAATCAAGATTTGGAAGCAACCTAAGTGTCCATCAACACATGAATGAGTAAAGAAAATGTGCTCCATATACACAATGGAGTACTATTCAACCATTAAAAAGAATGTGATCCTGTTATTTGCAACATGGAGGCTATTATGTTAAGTGAAATAAGCCAGGCACAGAAAGACAAGGATCACATGTTCTCACTTATTTGTCAGATCTAAAAATGAAAACCATGGAATTCATGGACAGAGAGTATAGAAGGCTGGTTACCAGAGGCTGGGAAGGGTAGT